>CAUYSK010009222.1:0-74377 GCA_963575035.1 Avahi laniger
CCATCACAACCAAGTGGGCTTCATCCCAGTGATCCAGGGATGGTTCAACAAGTCAAATTTCTTAATTACCCCTTCAAAATCTTTGTGGAAAGTTGATTCCTTATTTGTCCTGTGTCCAAATATACTTCCTCATGTTCTCAATGGCACAAATCTCCCATTTTTATAGTCATAGGTAGAATATTTGGTGTGAGACTACTTAATGCTCTTTATTCCTGAGTATTATCTCTTCTTCAGACCTCTGAGATTTAGGTCAAAATTGCCCAGAATTAAAAACTCTCTGCAGGGACTATTTAAAAACTGGGATTAACTATATTTCCTTGAGAGCCTACAAACTATTGTTTTGGTGGAAGAGGGGTCACTTGTCCTTTGGCTGGGTAAAACATGGACCATAGAACATTAATTAGTGCTAGAAGGAATGGTAGAGATTATTTAATACATAGCATTGATTCATAGGTGAAGAAACTAAAGCCCAGATAGATCATGGTTCTTGAACCAAATTAGTAAACTGTCCAAACATTAACATTTTTCCCCCCTTGGTTAATAGGATATCTCTTGCCCACATTCTAGATTACTACCAGTTGTAGAATGTACAGTGGCCATCAGCTGCTTCCCAAGCTATGAAGAAGTTGTTGAACATTTATATTTCTCAACTCTTCAAGGTGGTCACTACAATTGAAATAGGCATTTTAGTAGATGATTTTAGAATCCTTTGCAGTTGAAATTGCTATTTAAAATTAAAATCATTTTAAACAATGTTCAACACCTAATAAGCATTTTTGAATTATAAGAAAAATAAACTATTTAAGTAGAAATAACATGCAATACCATAATTCAAAGGCCTAGAGGAGAGGTTGGTTAACATTTTCCATGAAGGCCAGTTATTAAATATTTTAGGTTTTGTAAGTCATATAGTCTCTGCTGAAACTATTCAGCAGTGCCATTGTAATGTGAAGGCAGTCATAAATTATATGCAAAAGAATGAGTATGACTATGCTCCAATAAAACTTTATTTACAAAAACAGACAGCAGGCTGAATTTGGTCTTCAGGCTGTAATTTGCTGACCTCAGCCAAGGGTCCTGTATTTTATAGGCTGTAAGCGGTATGTGTGTATATAGTCACCTAAAATGGTTGCTTTATAAATGTGGATAATCTTTTGTTTGGTCAGCTTTATTTTTCTTTTAAATAGTCCCTACACATTTTACTAAAATGAATGTAAATCTAAGTGACAGGGTACTTCTACAGATATGTATGTGGCCTGGTAAGAATTCATGCAATGTGACTCATCCCAGTTACCTTATCTGTAAAATGTCATGTAACATAATACTTATTTAATCGCTCTTTCTGAATTAGCTAGCCAGGATGATGGTAGAATGCATTAAAGACACAGAGGGCATACTATTTATTTAGAGATGAATTTGTTATATGTATCTGCTTTTTTATTTTGTTCCTTGAGAATGTCAACTTTTCATCCCAGCCTCCTCCTGTGAGTTATCTCTGCTTCTTTATCTGAATCACAAAGGAGGATGATTACCCACATCTTACGGGTGTGGCCAGAAACACTCTAGGAACATGCTGAATGTCATCTAGTGCTTAAATGCTGTTGGAGATGGTCATGTCCACACACTTAAATTGTTGCATACTGATGTCTGCCAGGCCTCCTGGTCATGTGGTTTTGCATCAGACAACCTGAGAAGGGAGATAAAAAGGAAAGAAAACTAACAAAGCAGAAAAGGAAAGACGATAAAAGGTAAGGATAATGGCCAAGTGGATAACGGCAGGCAACATCTTTAGCTACCATGAAAAGTATTAAGCCAATGTGTTTGTTGAATCTGTTTTGTTGGTGGTCACTTTGTGTTCATTCTGAACATCCAGCAGTTAGCTAAGTAAACACACATGACTGATGAAAGAAGAAAGGGAACTATTTTTACAGGGGCTATTAAACTTTAACTACCATCTGGCAGGGAATGATTAGAGAAGATCAAAATTAAGGCAGTCAACACAAATGCTGTGTGAATACCTCAGGGAATTAACATGGATAAAGACAGTGAACTTGTGGTTAAATAAAGAGACAGACATAAGAGGGAAGTAGTGAACACATCCTTTATAGCTTTGGACCTCATGGTCACATTCATTGCCAAAGGAGCTTAAAGGGGGGGAAATAACAAGGAGGCCATGAGAAAATCTGAAACACCTGGAAATAATCAGATGCTCTGCACCAATCATAAAAAAGAAAGCTAAAGAACTACACAGGGCCACATCATTTGGGCCTCCTCCCTACCCAGGAAGGAAATGTTTATAGGAGAGGTGTGTTGGAATTGGCAGGTAGTTAATATTCAGATTAGCCTACTATTTAAAAGTAGGAAATGGTTGTATATACTGCTGGGAAAAACATTAGGAACTATGTCCTTGTGAACACTAAAGACTCTGTAATTTCTGGGAATCACTGTTTGCCCACTAATTAAACAGTCACCCAGCAGGTAGTTTGAGACAGAATATGAAAAAGGGAAGTTCAGCATTATTCTTCTAGGAGTGCGTTTCTGTCTTCCATCAGGTGATAGCACAGTGCTTAACCCTAGGGCAGCTTCACCCTGTTAAAAGCACATATGAAAGATTCTTGGAGAAAGCCCCCTTTAGTTTCTGTATTTGGGTGGACTCAGAAGGCCAAACTTCCAAGCGTCTGAAAGAGGAGCCAAGACAGGATAGCTGTGCTGGGTGGGCACCTTAGCCTGCTCCCAAGTCTGAAATGAGGATCCCCACCTGGGGGAGGTCCAGGGCCCTAAATTTTAATTCCTGGAGGGATCAAGACAGGTTTGGAACAAACTAAAGCTAGTCCATTCCAGGTGTCAAAATGGAATTATCCAGAAGGAAGGAAGCACATATTACCCGAGGCCATTCACATGGGATTAACGATGTACAGTTTCTCTATCTCTGTGGTTTCTTCTTATTCTCACCAGGTGCAAAGTGTGTTTCTAGGCATTATCTCATTTAATCATCAACACAATTGTATGAGGTATACGTTATAATCTCCACGGTATAGAGAAGAAAACTGAGAACCAAGATATAGAGAGGTTAGGTAACTTGTCCAAGGGTAAGTTCACGTGGTTAGTAAATGCTGGTGTCAGGATTCGAATCTAGGTCTTACTCTGCATAGCTAAAGCTCTTATGCCCTTATCCACTACTGAATGAGCCTTCTCCTGTGGCTCTACTGGAATCACAGTCTTAATGCCAGTTCCCTGGCATAATGGACTCCACACTTTTCCCTTCTTGAATGAGACTGAGTCCAACTTCCCTTTATGGTTAGAGGGTTAAAAGTAATTGATACATTAAAGAGTTAAAGGAAGTCCAAAAAAAAAATAATGGATACAGCCTAGGAAAGTGTTGGAGCAAACCTACTGTGATCTCAAGGGCAGTTATACCTGGCTGTGGCCACTTCAAGGGCTTTTGTAGATGAAAATCAATGGGAACTAAAACAACTAAATTTTTCAAGCTTTGAGTAATGTTTGCTGTAGTTTGGTAATGGTATGTAAAAATATTTCCCTTGTTTCTTATTTTTAGAAAAAAATATTCTAGGGCAAAACTCCATTTTAATTAAAATTCAAATAATGGCAACACTTATGCACATATACCCAATGTGCAAGAAAATGCTGTGTTAAAAAGTAAGATAATTCAAAGGTATGCCAGAAACCTCATCATTAACGCATTTCCTTCTGCCTTTGTACTTCTGGAATCTCTAAACATCTGGTGATTTTACCATCAGGAAACAGTGCAGTGTCCATCTGTTAAATCAGGCTTTGGCTTGATTCACCTGGGAGGATGAACCAGATGTGGGTGTCCTTTACATTATTAATGATTCCAGTTTTCCTTTGTACGTGCCCTTATGAGGCTGCAGTATGGGGTACAATCTATAAATCACTAAAAAGTCATATTTTACTTCATTTTAGGCATAATGAAGGACACTTTTTTTTAAAGTCGGAGCATAAATCATTAGAATCCATTTACATTTTTGCCACCAGAAGACTTTTAACTGTTTTTTAAAAATTCGACAAGGAAAGCGTGGTAAACATTACCTCAACACACACACAAGAGCAATGTTTCCCTATGCTCAGGCAGTGGATGTTAAGTGAATCAATCAGGTAAAGGTATTCCCAAGATCTTGCACTTGGTGGCAGTTATGTGATGTTTACAACTTAACTTATAAATAGCTTAATATGAAATTTCAGTCCCCAGTCTTTCCTGGGGAAGGAAATTATTAGTCATATCCATATGCTACAAGTTTGCTATGACAAAGCACTGACTTCAGTCAACATCAGTGGTCTGAGATGTGAGGCATAATGATGATATCCTAGGCTCTGTCCATTATGACCGTGACCTTTGGCAAGTTACTCAATCTCCCCAAACCTCATTTCCTCCTCTGTAAAACGGGGATGATGCTAATGATAGTATTTACTTTATAGGACTGTGTTCAGGATTAAATATGACAAGGTATATAACTGCCCTACGCATAGTAAGAACTCAGCAAAGTTAGCTATTATTAAATAGTAAGACTCTGAGAAAACTACTTATAAAAAGCTTTTTTCAGCAAAATCAAGCAGAAGGTACAGAAATTTCCCACGTACTCCTTCCCAGACACATGCATAGCCTCCACCATCATCAACATCCCCCACCAGAGTGGTACATTTGCTATAATCCACGGACCTACATTGACACATCATCATCACCCAAAATTCATAGTTTACTTTAGGGTTCACTCTTGGTATGATACATTTTATGGGTTTGTACAAATATATAATGACATGTATTTATCATTATGGTATCATACAGAGTAGTTTCACTGTCTTAAAACTCCTCTGTGCTTCACTTACTCAACCCTTCTTCCCCCCAATTCTTGGTAACCACTGATGTTTTTCTTGTCTCCATGGTTTTGCCTTTACAGAATATTATATAGTTGGGATTATATCCCAAGAAAATCATATTTCATATTCTCAACTCATATTCCAAGAAAGATTGAGCCAAGCTGTGGTTATTTTCTGTGGTGTCTGTGGATTCCATACTTCACTTGCATTTGATGTTAAAGGAAATTCTGTGGCTCATCTGAGACATACTGATTCACAAGTCATCATTAGAAACATAGTTTTTCACTAAAAAGGGATGGTCAGGAATAGCACTAGAGCCTACTTAATTGACTATTCACTAACAATATTTTATCCTGGATATAGCTATATTTATGGGATTTTCATTTGATATGATTTGTGTTTTATCAATCTAATAACATATAGCTTTATAGAAGGTTCTATAATTGGCACTAGATTCAGATATATTTGCCCAACCATGAATTGGCTTTTGTCTTTGCACGTGGATCAATGGAGAGAAGAAATATAGATAAAACTCTAAATGTTGGATGCTGTCAGGTTAGGATCCTCTCTGGATGCAGCTGCCTCGGATTCTATCTTTTACAATTGGGCCATAGGTCCTTTTCTGGAGCACTTTCCAGATACCTTTCAAACTATAATTATTCTGATATTCCCCAATCAAGAAATTTACTTTTTTCCCCCCTGAAATCAGGTCAAATTCTTTTCTATTCATATAGCTAAAAACTGAATACAGATTAAGGAAAAAATGGAGAATATTAGTTACAATACCGTTCATATTTCTCCATTGTAAATGATAATCATTTACTGATAAGGACACACCAATATCTTAATTATAAGTATTAGTGAAAATATTAATTAAACTATACCCCTAATAGTTTATTTCATGATATAAAATTCAAAATTTATTGTTATTAAATGACAAAGACTGACTCATAAAATATAATTCAGATTTAGTGAACAATGGATTAAAACTGGAGACAGAATTTAAATAGGATAAGAATTCATATTTGAATATTTTCCCTCCATTTGAATATATATAGAAATGGGAATATAAAATATGTCCTACAAGTTAACCAAAAATAAAAAACTACTATAGGATGGCATTAAATATACTTTAAATTTTTAAGGCTTTGATTGATTTTCATACATTTAGTTGATTAATCGTTATCTTGCAAACTCAGCCTCTACCCCAAGATATAAAAGAAAAAGCAAGTAAGATGATAGGGACCAATTTAAATAAGGTAATTTCTATGTCTTAACAAGTTTCTAAATAGAGATATTGGCCACTAAAAAAATGTAGATTTCTAGTGCTATAAAAGGTAGTACTTTATGGAAAATGATAACAATATCATTTATTGAGCACCTACTATGTGCCAGTCATGGTGTTAGATGCTCCACGTTTATTAATTTTGTTACATAATCCTCAACATAACTCTTCAAGATTGGCAAGTTTCTCCAGGGAAACTGATGCTCAGTGAAATTAAGAAGTAGGATATAGCTTATGAATACCACACAAAATTTGGGTAGCAACACAGTGCTTCCTTGCCTTGGAGTTTACCTTCCATCTACATTTGTTTCTTTTCTTGAAGTCAAAATGAAGAGAACTACTCTAATAGCATGACTGATTGCAAACACCTCCTTATGCATCTTCCCTGTTCCTGTATTACCAACCTTCAGTCCATTTAGTACACAGTGGTTAGAAAGAGGTCTTTTAAAGACATGTCATGCCCCTGCTTAAAACCTTTCAAAGGCATCTCATTGCACTCCAGAAAACCCAAATTAATGAGACACTGCAAGGCCCTGCATTATCTGGCCCCAGTCCTCCAATGCAATTGCAGCCTCATTGTCCCTCACCTGCTCTGCCTCAGTCACACTGGCTTTCTGTGGATCCTAGGAATACCCAGGAATCCCTGAGCACTATCATACTGTTCCCCCTTCTTGGAAAGGTCTGGACATTTCTCATTTTGCAGAGTGTGGCTTAAATGTCACACCAGAGAGGCTTTCTCTGTTAGACCATCAGTGTTCCCTACTCATTCCCTTCATAGCATGTATTATACTTTGCATGTATTTTACATTTGTTTATCATTGGTCTCTCCCATAGGACGTTAACCTACACAGGGGTGGGAAGTACATACCTCTGTATACTTAGTGCCTAGCCCGCAGTAGGGGCTCAGGAAATGCTTGTGGAATGGATGAATGGGTTTATGAATGATAGACTAAACAGAAAACTCAGAATTTGATATAACATAGTCCAGACCTTGCTTGACTTCAGGAGAACGTAACAGACTAGAGAGATTAGCACATCTGGGCCAAACTTAACAAGTGACTCAGGATGAATTCTTAAACCTTATATTGGAAAACAACCAACCAAACAAACCCAGATGAAGACAGTCACTGTATTTATATCCCTTACAAGATTGTTGAATGATTTAACCAATTAATTGCTGTTAGTACATCCAGACATTTTTATTCATCATGAGTTTCATGATTAAAACCTCAACACTTTGAAAAGTTGGGGAACTGGGTCCCGAATGTCTTTTGCTAACTTTCTCTTAGCCCTGTCTATGTCCCAGGGGCCTAAAGGCTGTGACAAAAAAGCATTCTGCATGGAACATTTACACGCTTGATGTAGTACATGGCAGTTGCTAAGGCAGAAAGCCAGAGGTAATGAGCACTGTGAGAATTACGTGCGGATCTTCTTTGCAGCGCTTTCCTACCGTAATTGAACTATCCCCTCCCGATCCTTCAGGTGCTATCAGCATGATTTTCTGCAGACTTCAAAAAAGTCCCTGAAGGGCCAAAGACGCTTTCTCAGTGTTACAATCCTTGTTTCAAGTGAAGCTAAATGTTTGGCTCCTGAGTATTTTAATAAGTTTCAAGAAAAAGAAAATTCTGAGTTGCAATTCCTCCTCCCCCCGCACCAACCCCACAAAAATGGAGAAATAGATCTTTATACTTATTTATTGTCAAGGTAAAAGAAATATGTAATATTCAGAATTACACAAGAATGAGAAGCGGAAATTTGATTTTCCAATTAAAGGCACAACTTTGTGATTTGTGTTTTTTCAGCCGTTCTTTTGAAGGGTGGATAGAAGGGAATTAGTGTTCTATTAAAGAAAAAGTGTAATGTCGGCATAGGAGTTCATTTAAGATCCCTTTTGACAATAGACAATTTCTAAACCTAGCGGCAGAATAGATAATGCCTATTGAAACGTGGAAATCTAGCTTCTTGTCACAAATGAAGCCTACACATTTTGCTCAAACAACAAGAAGGTCCAAAAGCTGTGTCTCTGTCATAATCCACACTTGTCTCAGACATTCTATTAAGTTTATAGATATTTTCCCACAACATTAGTTAGAAATTGGTTTAACTCTTCTGCAAGTGGGACCTATATTACCAAGGACTACAGAGATTGGTACTTGTGGCCTCAGCAGAGTCCAGGCACAAAATAAACAATGATAAAAATTCTGTCTCCTTCTCTCATCTTCTGGAGTTGACTTAAGTGGAATGAGGATACCTACCTACCTGCACTCTCTTTGCATTTTGAAGAGCTAGCCTTTAGGTCTGTCTGCAATTTATCCTTTCTCTATGTATACTAAAAAATATTAGCTCTCTAAGCATAAACATCACTAGAATATCCATTTACATACAAAATTTTCCTAATAATAATGATGACCATCATTTTTTGAGCTCTTACTATGCACCAAGCAATTTACAATTACTTCATTCAGTCCCTATAACCATTCTCTAAAGTAGGTACTGTTCCTATTTCACGCTTAAAAACAACTCAGAAGTGTGAAGAAACTTGTCAAGATCCTACATATGTGCATGGCTTTCTGGCTTTCAAAACTGGGCTCTTAGCCACTGCACGATTCTGTTGCCAAATCATTTTATATGTTTCTGCTTTTCCTTTTTTTCCCCAGAATAAAAGAGAAAAAGAAAAAAAAAATCTCAACTTTTTTTCAGACAAGGATCAGTTTTTAATGACATCCTTTCCTGTGTCAGAATGTAAAGTCTCTTTTATCTCAATGCCAGTCAAGTATTCATTTTTCAGTTTTTTGATCTTATTTATATTTGAAGCATACTTGGTCTAAACAAAGGGGTAACAGAGAACTTAATTTGGTCTGTTTTCATATTTCTGCCAAACTAAAGCATGTCCATGTTCAAACTGTTCAGATTCTTCAATTATTATTTTCATGAGTTTAGTTACTGTGTAGTAGTTTCTAATCCATGGATCTTAGTATATAGGAGTCCTTGAAGTTACTGCAAAAAGTCTGTGAATAGGTTTTATATACCATCTCTTACATACATGTACTGATACTTTCCAACTATATGTAGATGTTGTGATTAATTAATTGCCAGTTAATTTAAAATTAAATTAATCACTAACTTGACAGTAGCATTTCATCATTATGTAGTTTCCTAATCAGCAGACACTAAAACTTTAAGGACTTCCAGCAAGGGATCATCATACTTAAGAAGATTGAGAACCCCGTTTCAAATGATCACTTTGAGATTCTCTAAATAATGTCTAGAGATTTTCAAATGTTCACTGAAAGTTATCCACTCAAAATTAGAAATTTCTCTCATGATATGGTCTTTGTATTAATAAAGTATTTCCACTTTTTTTGGGCTGAACATTCTGGAAGAGAACCAAAAAAACACAAGAACTATGATAGGAACTATGACTTCGTCAAATCAAGATTATATTTATGGAGAGAAGTGGGACTTCAATTCAGTATTGAAAGGTTGATTGGCAGAATGCATGTGTTATGGCTTTCTGCTTAAATCATGATTTCTTGCTTTGGGAGGACAATTAGTGACAGAGTATGCACTCCCCGAGTCTCCATTTCCTGCTCTTGTCTGAGTCTACCTCAGCAGTGCAAGGAGATGAGCTTCCTTTACTTGCACCCCTGCTGATACTGCCCAGGACAGGTGGGAAGCACAGCTTCCCCGTGGCTCTGTCTAAGGAGAGCAGAACCCTCCATGGAGACCTTGTAAAGGTGGCCCTCCCTGGCTAGGTGAATATGGGTTACATTGGCTGCCAACTCTGGCCTCTCTATTCCCTTGCTGGGACCCTCTGGGCATCTGAAGCTAGATTTGCACTCAGGCACGGAGAAAGAGACTTGTCCTCCCCTCCCTAGTGTAAACCTCAGGGGTCTCTCTCTTGGTCTGTGACAGCCCGGAGTCTGAGCCAAGTGATGACGTACGTACTCTTTAGTGTAGTTAGAAGGCAATACAGACTCTTCAGCTTATTATGCATTGAGATTATAAAATGTACATTTCAATCTTGCTTTGTGATATTATGACTAGACAAGCAATGACTTTTTGTGTATGTGCTTTACAATTTTACAATTCTTCCTTTTTCTGGACCTGAGTGGTAATTTGATTTGCATCTGGTATACATAAAATGCTTACTTATGTATTTATTTATCTATAGACAGGATCTCTCTTGCTCTGTCGCCCAGGCTGGAGTGCAGTGGCATCATCATAGCTTACTGTAACTTCAAACTCCTGGGCTCAAGTGATCCTCCTGCCTCAGCCTCCCAAAATGCTGGGATTACAGGTGCGAGCCACCATGCTGGGCCAAGATGCTATTCTTAATGTCGCTATGCCCACCTCTAGCAATATTGTTTTTTCCAGGTAGCCAAGTTCGTTGAAATATATATAAAAATAAGAATAAATAGATTGTAAATGAAAGACCAAGGAACTTTCTCACAAAGTGGATGAACTTTGACCTGACTTATTTTTCTTTCTTAGATGCCTTTTTAGTTTTCTTCTGGTTCCTTGGTTGTCATAGTCTGAAAAATGAAGTAATCAGATATGCGAGATATAGTTAAATAAAGTGTTACTATACTTTTGAAAGCATAGCTAAGTCTATTTTCTCAATTGTTGACAAAATCAAGAAAATAATACAACTTTTTTAATGTTAAGTCTAAAGGTCAGGTGGACTAGACCAATCTAATTAAGAGTTATTGGAACAGAAATAACACTACTTCTATTTAAAACCTATTCACAGACCTATTCACAATTCTATTGTGGAGCAGAACATGACAATTTCATCCATCTGTGTTACTGACATTGAAATGTAGTTGATCTTGTGAAAGGCTTTATAGAGGCAAAATGTTCACGAAAATTTCCATTCAGAAAAACAATACATTTTTTGCAATTGAATAGATTTTATGGCTGTAAGAACATAATAATTTCATATTTCTGGTCTTTATCATTTATTTTAAGATATAAGTAGCATCTATTTTGTAAGAAAATAAATTGACTTTTTTTTTACTATGGAAATAGTAAGTTCATATATCATATTTTAGGATATAGGTAGTATCTCTTCTATAATAAAATAAGTTGATGCATTTTTGCATTTCTTTCAATTTGGAAAACAAATATAAATCTTTAGAACTGATTTCTGTATTAAAACATTTTTTAATGAAAAGTTGTCAATTGTGATATTTAACAAACATAAAATTGCAGGTGTCTTTACGTTCCAGCATACAGGCGTAGGTTGAGCATTCTTCCTGTCATGTCACTGCTCTTCCCTGTAACCTTGATAGATCACCCCTATAAATATCTCTTGGGGTGAAAAGTAATTTAATCTGTGGATCTGTATATTACCTCCTCATGAACATCCTATCAATTGTGCCAGAGTGCTTTCATGATATGCACTGAACTGAAACCATCAAACCTATTTCACTGAGGATTGTTAGATAGACCAGAATCTTTTGTCTCAACACTGTCATTAAATTTTGCTAAAAGGTTGTTCACTTATGCATGGAAAAGAGGTAAGTTCGTGATTTGGTTTCAAAAGACTCTCTGCTTATAGAGTCTCTCTGCTTATAGGTCTGGGTGACTCCTGGGAATTGGAGTATTCCTGTTTTTATCTTGAGGCTGACCCAATTAGAACCCAGTTATAGTAATATACAATCAGAGATCTCTCATCACTTCCCAAATGATCTTGGAACTGGGAATTTTGAGAACAAAGCCCATCTACTTGGCACCAACATAGTGTATAATGGTAAAGTGGTCCCATTTGTGTCAAAAATGTCTCAAGAGAGGACAATGCCTGCATTCACACAATTTTAGCTGAGCGTCAGCTGGGGATCTCTTAGGATCCTGGCTAGAGCCCCATCTGGCCAGTTCTCTCATGTGTTCTCTCTTCTCATTCATTGCTAGGACCCTTAGTTGAAAATTGTCTACAGCTCTCAGAAGACTTAAGTTCATTGAGAACTGGTGTGAACAGGGTATGGTGAAGTACAAATACAGACAGGCAATCCAAGACAAAGTGATTAATAAAAAACTAGATAATTTAAATAATTTTCTAGATGTCTTTTTATTTAATAGTTCTCAAGAGACAGAGGCTTTTGAGCCTTGTTTGGAAGAGTCCAACGCTCTTTCCTACTCACTAGTGTGTGACTTTGGGCTGATCATTTAATGTCTCTGACCTCTGTTTCTGTATTTGTCAAATGGGGACAATGGTCTCTGCTCTATTTCAAGGTTGTTAGGATAAAATATAATGATAAATGTGAAAGCACTGTTCAAAGTTAAAAGAGCACTCATATACATGGGTACCCAGTCTCAGAATATTCTACTTTGAATATATTTTATCCAATTTTTATTATATGTAATATACATATTGTGTTGAGATGGGAATTATGTCTTAAAAAGTAATTTTTTTAATCATACAGTATGTGGGGTATGTATTTCTGTTGTATAGGAATCATATAGGGGGGAATGAAGTAGTTTGTGTAGCTACTAAACCTTCACTGTCTCTATTAAGTGTTCTGTTTATGTAAGCTGTTGGTAATCATTTGTATAAGTGATATTATAAATTACTCTGTATAACTCTGGCAAATATTTATTTTAAATACAAAATGGCTCAATTTTCTGTGATGAAAAGACTAATTAATTCAACCACAAAAATATCACTTAATCTTTAATGGGAAAACTGGCTAGCTGTAAACCAAAACATTGGTTTTATTGTATAAGTGTCCAAAACAAATTTAGCTCTAATATAAATGGCAAATTTGTGGTCATAATGCTATTACCCTCATTCTTAAGCTCTCTAGAAATTTGCCATCTTTCACTACCAGCAGAGGGAGCCCTGAGAATTAAATCGTTCCAAAATGGCTTTGTTAATTCTTTTGTGTTTACACATTTAGCTGGTAATAACGAAATAAAAACTCATCACAGATTAATGGAAAGTCATCATGCTTGGATTAGGCTGTACATTGGAATTTGATTCCAGACTACCAATTATAATCACTTTCAATAGAGTAGGAATACCTGTCGCCTGTCTCCATCCACCCAGCAAAGCCTCAGCTGCAAACATTCACAGTCCAACAAAGTTCAGTAATAATATAACAGTGCACAATCTACTTCACAGCACATCAGAAAGGATGCACTGAAAACATAATTTTCTCAAATACACTAGAACAGTATAATGAATTGCTCTCTGTTGACTATATTACATTCACTTGAGAACTGGAAAACATACACATATTGCATAATCAGCTTTTCCTAATTTAAACATAATTATCTAAATTTTATAATTTATTTTAATAGAAGAATAAACTAAATTAATCTAAATGAAAAATAAGTCATAAAGTCCAGCATTTATGACTCAACAAAAAGCTTATTTATAGTATCTCATCAAAAATAGGTTTTTCTAAACTTCAAGAAAAATAATCTATTTACTGTGCAGAGAGAACATTTTCATTGCTTTATTTCCCTTAATTAGATATAACAGTGCAGTGCAATATCTGTGTATTTTATGTACCTGTGACTACAGAAAACTATTGAAAAGTGAGACTGCAATAACTGCATTTTAATATTAATATTACATGGCAACTCTCATTTTAACAATAATACAGTATTTTAATATCAGCATATCTGCCAACCTAATATGAAAAGCACCCCTCTCCTGGCATCAAGAAATTTACAAGCATGTGTCTTTGCCTTCAACGAGCTTCTATAGCACAGTTGGAAATCCAGCAATGATCCATTCCCTCCTTTGTGATAAGGAATTAATTCACTTCTGCAAACATTTATTGAGTATCTATTAGGAGCCAGGCACTGTGCTAAGCACAGAGGTACGAATGTGAATAAGACAGCGTACCTGCTCATAATCCTGAGACTTAGGCCGGTAAGCAGGGCAGGGACTACAAGGCAGGGTGGGACATACATAATAAAGGCAGCACTCTGCTGGGCTTTAAGATTATTCAAGGCAGGTCATATATCTTGTCTTTGTAACTCCAGTGCCTAGCACAGTGTTTTGCATATAGTTAGTACTCAATTAGTACGTACTGAATTAGTTAACAACATGTGGGATGTATTGGCGAGGTGTTTTCTTGCTAAATAAGTTGCTTTCATGTTTCCTACTACTTCATCTGCCCATCACTCCAGTCCTTCCTTCCCTAGTTCTCACAAGTTGTGGGGATGCCATGATTTCCTCTCATACGGCATGGCAGCTGGGTAACATAATAATTGATGCTTGATGCTTTGCTGTTCCCTGGATTTTTTATTTGCTATTCTTTATGCTGTTAAAGCTTGGAATACATGAGATGTATGCAATAATGAAAACACAGCAGAACAGTAGTGACAGGCATTCTGCTAAGCACCACACAACCATTCTCTCATCCGATTCTTAAAATAACTCTCACTATTTCTGTTTTCAGGAGAGAGATCTTAGGCACAGAAAAATAACTTGCCTCAGGTCACAAAACTGGTCAGTAGTAGGGCTCAAATTCGAATCCAAGCCTCTCTGGACTTCAGACTTTTGGCTCTGAAGGTCTGCTCTACATTGTCTTTTTGTATAGGCTGCTTAGAGGCAATTTGAATTAGTAGTGGAAATATGTTTTTGGAAGAGATGGTCTACTTCCTCCAAAAATATTATAAATAAAAATTTTTAATGCATAAGATATGCTTAAGCTTTTAGAATTATGTTACAAACATGGTAAAATATTAAGTTTACAGAACTACGAATGAATCAAGAACAGATGATGCTTTCTAAGCAACATGTTTCTTCTAAAATTAAGGAGTTTGATTTCTGTAATAAGCAAAACACCTTAAAATGTACTTTCAGATGCTCAGCAGACCCCAAAAGACTCCCCCAGCCCCGGACTGCAGTGCAGTCTGCTGTGGAATGCTTTGCAGCTTTGTTTTCCCGACTAGACTCATTAGCAGCGCCAGGTGGTAATAACTATCCAACTGATTCGGAGTTGTAAAAAAAATCTGCCTGCGGTCACCATGGACTCTTTCCCCCATGCTCTGCTTCGTCTCTGACCTGATACGCTTTCGGAAAATAATTATGCATGGCAGGAAGTTGCCATACAACAGAGAAGGATTGTTGTGTCCTGGGATTATAGAGGACCTCAGATCAAATATTTTTTATTGCTTTTATTGTGTGAAGAATAAATTGGAAAACATGGTTTTCACCAGCATAACATGGTGAAATCTATTTCGTGCCTTTTCTTCTTTCCTGTTTACTTTACCTTTAAAGTCCCAATAAAGAAAATTATTCACCAATTTGGGGAATGTTAGCATTGGTGTTCAGCATTCAGCACAATCGTGGAGAGTCAAAAACAAAAACAGCTCCAGGGTCTGTCCAAGTTGAAACCGACTTTCTTCACACATTGTATGTTGTTATTCATCAGGTAGAAATATGAAATAGTGCGTGAAAGCAAAAAGCATTTAGTTAACCATTTTCTACCTAGGAAGAAACTTCAATTAGCTAAATTTTGTTCTTCCTTTATTTTTTATTAAAAAGAGGAAGACAGCAAAGGGAAATAAATGTGGGGCTGTGTTTTAAAACGTAACTTCCTGCTACCTTCCAAAGAAGATGTGGTCAGTCAAACTCCTAGAATGACACTTTCCAATATAGTAGCCACAGTCACATGTGGTTATAGAGCACTTGAAATGTGACTAGTTCAAATTGAGGTGTGCTAATAATATGTACAATATATACTAGATTTCAGAAACTGTGAATAAAAAAGACTGTAAAATATCTCATTCAAATTATTATATTAATTATAGTTTGAAAAGATAGCATTTTAGATATATTGGGTTCAATAAAATATATTTTTAAAATTGATTTCACCTGGTTTTTATTATTTTTTAAAAATGTGGCTACTAGAAAATTTAATATTACATTTATGATTCACAATTTATTTCCACTGGACAGCGCCATCCTAGGCTTTCATTTTGCGACATTGTTGCTCCCTGAGAACCAATTGACCTCCAGCAATAGCAAGGTCCTCAGTCAGAATTAAAACTCAGTTCAAAGCACTTTTTGAAAAGCAATTTGGAGATACATATTAAGAGACTTCAAAGTGTCCAAACTCTTTGAAGCAAGAATCACATTTCTACTCCTATGACCCAGAAATTCCATTTCTAGGTATATTATCAAAAGAAATGAAAACATATGTCCACATAGAAACTTTTACTTAAATGTTTATAGCAACATTATTCATAATAGTCGAAGTGTGGAAACAACACAAATGTTCATCAATTGACAAATGAATAAACAAAATGTGGTATATCCATATAATGGAATATTATTTGGTTATAAAAAGGAATGAAGTACTGATACATGCTACAACACAGATGAACTTTGAAAACATTATGCTAAGTGAAAGAAGTCAGTTACAAAAGACCACATATTGCTTGATTCCCTTCATACAAAACACCCAGAACAGGGAAATTTATACAGACAGAAAGTAGACTATTGGTTGCCTGGGGCTGGTGGGAAGAGGGTGTTGAGTGAGGGGTAGGGAAGTGATATCTGAAGGGTACAGAGCTTTTTTTGAAAATTTTCCAAAATTAACTGTGGTGATGGTTGCACATATGTGTGAATATACCAAGAACCATAGAGTCGTACACTTTAAATGGGTGAATTATATAGTATGTAAACTGTTCTCCATGAAGTTGTTAAAAAAAGAATTATAGTTCTGGAAAATCAAAGTTAAGAAAATTACCCTAAATAAATTAGAAAACCCCTTTTGTCACAAAGTTGCACATTGCTACATTATGTACTAATATAATAGTGAAAAATTAAAAACAACCCAAATGGCTAAATAAGGTGTGGCTAAATAATTTACAGTATAGCCTCATCATGGAATGAAGATATTAAAATGATGCAAATAAGCAAACTCTTGTAAGAATTTGTAGTAATTTGAGAAAATTTCTGTTTTCAATGGGTAAATGAAAAAAAATTAACTGTGATATTTACTATTTGTATATCATAACCTTAAAAACCACCTAGAAAAAAAAACTAGAAGGAAATACTGGCTCCAGAATAATAGTATTTGGGCTGTGGGCTATGTGAAAATTTTACTTCTTCACTCTTTTCTTTATTTTCCATGTTTTCTATAATCAATAGTTTTTAATATTAAAAATATTTTATTAAAATATCCAATAAATTATTTTTTTTAAAAAAAAGGTCAATTTTTACACTTTTGTTGCCAAGAAAGGAGAGTAGACTAATATATTTTACAAAATTCAAAATCAGAGTTGGAACAAGGCAGAATTTGTTTGAAACCAGTAACAAACCTTCAGTCAACCAAAACATTAAATTAATTATCTCATCCCATTAATTGAGCATCGCTGTCCTTGGTATATGAGCAGGAAGATAATTCACCAAATTGAGGTGATAATTAAACGAGCTAAAAGGAAGTCACAGTGTCGTTTGCTGTTACTTTATTGACGGAGACCATCAAAACCAAATTCCACCAACTATCTTTATCTTCTCTGAAATTTTCTTTTCTTCCTGTTCATAAGTGAACTCTGGAAAAAGGAAAGTTCCTTGCTCCTTTCCAAAATGAACTTTTCTACCTCTGCTGTCCCTCTGCTGCTAATTTTTCATGTATTTAATTTCCAAACATGTTCAAATCTCCTCCCTTTACTGTGGAAACCTTTCCTTGGCCCTGCTGCTCTGTTTCCACTTCAGGTTCTCATCTTCTCTTTCTTCCTCCTCATTACACAAGGCCTCCATTTTCTGGCCACCTTGGCAATCTGGGTGCCTTCTCTTTGCAGCCTGTCTGCTTTTTCACCTCCTTTTGGGGGTGTCCAGGAATTTCTCACATTATTTGGGAATCTCATTCCTAAAATGGAATTTTCGAGGTGGGAAAGAGCTGGCCTAAACTCGTTTATTGATGATGAAACCAAGGCCCAGTGGCAGTGTGGTTAGCCATAGAGTTGCTCATTCCACAGAACCAGAACTAAAACTCAGGCCATCTGGCTCCCAGGACAAGTCAATTAAGTTTCCCTGCCCATCCTGTGCTTTCATCGTCTAAATGTTTCAGAATTGACTTTTTTATATCCTTCTCACTGAAGCCCCTTAAGAAAGTGGTCTACTGTGGATACTACTGCCTTTCCTAGTCTGTGAACTCAAAAGTCCCCCTTAAAAGTTACTTCATTGAATATTATATTGAATATTCCTGTGTACCAGATAGGGTGCCTAGGTGTCCTGGTCTGCCTGGGACTGAGGGGTTTCCTATGTGGCAGGATTTGCAGTGCTAAATGAGAGAATGCGAGACAAACCAGGACCATTGGTCATCCTAGTATCAGCCATTCTATTAAGCATTTTAATACTCTAATATAGCTTATTCAATTAACATGACAAATAACTATGAAGAAGCATTCTCATTTCCATTTTATAGAGAAGGAAAACAGAAGCTCAAAGGGGTTAAACGATTTGTCCAAGCACATGGGGCAGAGTCCTGATTATAAATGGCAGAGTCAAGATTAAACCCCAGATGTGTTTACAAGCTCATGATCTTTCCACTACAATATGGAAGTATGGGTGCTTTACAAACTGTTAAAATCTGCACAAGGAAAGATAACCTTAGGAAATTCTTAGTTTAAAATTGATTTATCATAGGGTAGTTTCTTTGAAGTCTTGCTAATTTGCATGACTGACACATAAAGAAAAGAAAAGCAGCTGCTTAAAATGCATAAATTATTTGAAAGTGATAATGAACGAGGTAAAACTTAAATTACGCAGTCCCCATCCATTTAGTCTTCCCTTCCTGGAGTGGAGGATGGGGTTGGTGATAGACAATGTGACATTTATTTATATATCTGGGAAGAAATAAATGCAGTTAATTTTTATTAAGCTAAGTTTGATACGCTGCAGTCAAACTAATGTAAAAAGCAAAAGGTAACATTAGCAATTTGATTGTAGTTGGATTAGTAGTTTGATAAATTAGACAAATTAGATAGTTTGATAAATTAGGTCTTGCTCAAGCGTTGACTTACGTAGCTTAAACTTCAAGAGGGCTTGGTTTTTTTTCCTTTCTCTGAGATTGATTTATTGATTCATTCTTTTCTTTTTTTATGAAAAAAGCACTGATTATAATTACTGTATTTAAAAAGGGTTTAAATGTTTGAATTTTATCTTTATAAAAAGATAATACATTGAAATGGGTAAAAAAGAGCCTAAAAGGCTATTCAATGAACAGTCTCCCTTCCACCCCCAAGCCACACCAAATAGTTGTTCCCCTCAAAATAACCAACCACTGTTATTCACTTCCTGGAAGTCCTTTCAGAGATAAATAATCATATGCAACAAGCACAAATTGTTATTCCTCCTCCTTCCACTAAAATGGTAGCATATTAAGGACATTATTCTCCATATAGATTTTCTCTTAAACACATGACATATCTGAGAGATCTTTTTGCACCAGTACATAAAGAGTTTCCTTATTCTGTTTTACGGCCACATAGTATTCCTTTCTATGAATTTACCATATTCATTTAACTAGTTGCCATTGATAGCAGGCATATTACTTAAGCAACTTTTAATTTAATTTATTGAATAATACATTCATATGTTTCAAAAATTATATATATGTATATGTAAACATCCTGTGCTCATTCGTGTCTTCCTTCCACCCCAGTGTCCCTGCCTACCACACACACCCCCAGGTAAAAATGTTGTTACTAGTTTTAGATACAGCCTTCAGAGTTTCCTTATGCATATATAAGTCAATGCAAATGTATATTCTTAATTTTCTTCCCTTTATACAGAAAAGATAGGCTACTGTATACACTATCCTGTATTTTGTTTGTTCACTCAACAAAAGATCTTGGAGATTTTTTTTCATGTAATTGAGATCTTCTTCATTTTTTGTTGTTTATTTTAACAATTGCATAATCTTCCATTGTGTGGACATACCATATTTTATTCAACTGATCTTCTATTAATTAATGGTCATCAAGTACTATTTTGCCTGTTCAAATGCCCCGTGGCTCAATGTCCTATGACTGTTTCAGGCGTGGAGAATATTTGATGACTTTAATTTAAGTTAAGTGCTTAAATACTTCTTTACTTTCACTGAGGGTTTTTCACACTAATGGTTAAATATGTGCTGAATTTTGTTATTCTGCACAGGACAGAAACCTCTTACCCTAGGCACCATAAATAGTCTCTCTGAATATTATCGAAATGCTGTTGCTACCACAATGAGGAATTACAAAAAATGTTGCAGCAATTATTACATTACTCTTCCCTATTGATTGAGCTGTTGCAGACAATCCCAGATGTGAGTGTGCTGAGAATGCCTGACGATACCCGAGGAATTTGTTTTTAATCTTTTATTGTTTCCTTTTGGGTGTGAAGAAGGTGAAGTCTCTAACGTTCATTGATTTTTAAAATGTTCCCTGACCATCCAAAATGATAATTTCCAATGATCCTTAATTAATTACATCAAGAGCTAGACTTCTATGTCACTAAATAATACAGAATATATATAAACCTTGTTTTAGAATTGTTTTAATGGAAACAATTTGCATATTGCATACAATACTATAAAATCCTTCTTATGCAAGAGGCATTATTAGAAGCCTTTTATTAAAAAAGCAAACATAAATTATGGTAAAGTGGTTTTGGCTGTAAGATGGTTTAAATTGAAACAATCCAGTGGGGGGTGGGAATTAATTTACTTTTCTAAAATCGAGGTATATTTTGCAATAAAAATAGGGAAGTCTCTTCGCTATTTTAGAGGGGATTTCAATTTCAATATATACTTACAATGGTGAGAATAGTCTCTGTTAAACATAGCTTGACAACATAAAGTAAAAAGAAACAGAATTGAAATATAACAATAATTATTTAGTTTTCACATAAGGATGGGTTTCTGGAGTGTAAACTTTGTTCCTGAAGAGATAAGGCATAGATTTTAACATTTTATGTTTTAAATAATAAGGATTTAGGCTTCAGAGATAGTATGACATTTTGGCATCTGAGAGGCAAAGTGGTATAATGGCTAAGTGGACGGGCTTTGGAGTTGACCAATACGGGTTTGAGTTCCGGCTCCAAAGTTTTGTAATTCCAGGCAAATCCCTGAGACTCAGCTTTCTCATCCACCATGTGGGGTTTTTGTAACGAACTCCATGCCCAAATATTTCCTGTTCTTACTAAGTGGTAGCTTTATACAGCTTAGTCACTATACTTGGGCACTTCTCTAAAGCTTTTGATTCTAACTTCTGATCAGCCCTATCTTTAAGGAATGTTCTGGTGTCACACTGAGGGGTCACATGAGATCTTGGGAACTAATCATGAAAGCCTGAGTTCTGGGAGGCCACCTCTCACCTCTCTCCACACCTTTGGGAAGGTCCCTGGGTTAGGGTTAAGCTGTGGACAGAGGTGGGGAAGGCTTAGTAACCTCTCGAAGGCCTCCCTATCTAATTTCTGTGCTGTGGCAGGGCACTGAGTCCTTTTGTCCTGGAAGTCAGAAGACTGTCATGAGAGGTTCCTTCTATTAGGCAAAGATCATACTGAGGGATAACGAACATAAACGCAATACTGTCTGCTAAAACTCCTCTCCTTCATCTGGTCATATTTTTTTGAGCACCCAGAGGAAATGGTGAGAAACTGATGATCAGTTTATAGCAATTTAAAAGGGAGCTTTTCATGTCTAATTCATACATTCTAAACCTGTCAAGCATTTTCTTATTTCTTTGATACGTGTAATAAAGCACGGAGAAAAATAGAGTTATGAAAATCAAAGCTGTATTTTGACTAGTTTGTATATGTATTATAAAGAATTCATAAGCTATCAAAAGCATCTATGCTACATACAGAAGAATCAAAACTGCATTCAAAGAGTATGCCCTTCAGAAAAGGTCAAAGAAAGCCAAGCCTATGGTTTAGAAATGGTAACGATGTACACATACAATGAAAAGTTTTAGGTCATGGCTGATGTTTAAAAAACACATAGTCTAAAAAAAGGTGTGAAATAAATACATAAATATAGATCTGAAATTTTTCTTGCATTTATATCTTTCAGTTTCTGGAGAAGAGCCACATCTTTATTCACAATTTTCCCTGACAGATATTAGACACTTAATATGTTTGATGAATAAATGAATGAATTAATGAATTAGAATAATGTCAGAATCTAAAAACTCTTGACAAATTATAACATTTACAATATTTTCAATGTGATAATAGCAAGACTCAGATCTACATCTTAAATGTCGAATGTCTCATGGTTGAGTGATAAATCTAAAAATATGACAAAAGGATTGTTCAGTATTTTAGGAAAAAACCATAAATGTCATCCATAAATTTGCTGTCTGTATAAAAATGCAGACTTTTGATTAAATATGTAACAAAAGATATGTCTCATGATCGTATTACTTACAATTAGTTAATAATTTGCTACAAGGGGCAATGAGTTAATAACGTGTCATTAATAATATGCAAGCAAAATGAAACTTCAGCTAGAATCCTAAAGTAAGTATAGTGAGGTCAAACACTTATACTAATCCTTCCCCTTAATTTTTGCTGCTTTTTTAATTTTAGGAGCAAAGACAGAAACAAAAATAAAAATATATTTTCAAGTAGTATGATTAGCTCATTTACTTTATTATTGGGAGATCTTACAAAGTAATATTTTATTCTGAGTAATTCTTGCAAGCAATTTGAAATTAAGCCTTTTCCTTGCACCTGTAAAAATGTGTAAATGATGGAACTGGCAGCATGATGATGGCTTTACAGAGAAGCATTTCCTTCATCATCTTCAAGGTCGTTCAGATTTATGATCTAATCACCCGTGGCTCTTTAACAGGATGCATTTGAATCTGATTAAGAAGAAAAACAAATAGTTGTATGGATTTATTAATAAAATGTGCCTGACCTTTTCCCTTACCTACCTCTTCCAGCATATTGTGAGTTTAAACCAGAAGGGAGTTGCTGGGTTTTAATTCCGAATGTTTCAGCTTCAGAGTTGCTTCAGGAGTTCCTGCCTACCTATCGGTGTGTGCGGATCGTGGAGGGCTATCTCTTTCCCCCCTCTTTCTCTTTGGGGTTTAATTACTTCACCTACATCCTAATTCAGGTAACTCATAAAGCTTAGCCTTTGTTGTAGGTCCAACAGCTGTCTTATGTCAGTAGCAAGTAAAATGTTCACAAGGTACCGGAATGCTGCAAGACAGTTTATGGCGCTGCAATAAAAGGTAAATTGAATTTACAAAGATGCATTTGTCACTGATTAAAAACTTACAAAGTTAATTGGAAACACTGTGGAGGTGTTACCACACAACTCGAGGTGTAATGGGTGGTTCTAATTCAGCCTGGAGGAGAGTTGTGGGTCCTGTTATGGTCTCACACAGTAAGATGTCCAGCGACGTGGTCTAATATAAGTAGCAAAGCAACGCAATAAAGATCTCAAATATTTTTAATATGAGGTGAGTGTAAATTCACTCACAATTATTCTTGAAAATAGCTAGAGGAAAAAGCCTTTGGTGCTACAGAAACACTGAATGTGCTAATCACATGGCTTCCCCTTTGAAAACACATTGAAGGGTTTTTATTTTCCCCGTCTGCAACTTTTCTTATTTTCCTGATTTACATTGGCAACACCATGGCAAGAAGCGTATCAGTTGGGAAGGAAAAAGTAAGACCGAAACTGCCAGCAATCTGAAGTTAGCAGGACCCTCCCTTGGGACTTTGGCGAATTATCTCCACATAATTCACTTAACCTTTGCCATTTGGAGACTTGGGAAACTGAATGTATTTCTAAACTTGAGGCTTTTAATTGCTGGTTTTAGTGTCACTAGTCCAGCTCAGTTGGAGAGATGATGATTGAAAAACAGTTCTAGGAGGCTTTTCACCTCTGGTGCGCATCCTGGATATAATTAAGTTGGTGGCCTGGGGTGGCTTTTAGGTTTCTGCAGACAGGAGTGTGAACAGTTAAGCCCCCAGAGATGGGCCTTATGTAAACATTCTGTGTGTGCCTTGAATTGAATACCTTTAATTTTAATTTTAGACTAGTTTTTTTGTTAAGAGATTAAAAGGCAAGATAACTAAACTGAGTAATTGCCTTTGGTAAACTAGTTATACCAATAACCAGTACCAAAGTGTCATAGGTCACAGAAGTTTTGGACTGAAGTCTTAGAAATCACATATTTAAATTCAGATCTCTTGTACTGAATTTCATACATATTTTTATTTCTACGTAATCTATACTTTTTACTTTTCAATAATGCTATTTACTAATAGTATTTTTTGTGTCAGAGATGGTAGGGACTGTGGAATGTTCATATGTATCTAATTTGTTACCCCAGTTGGATGGGCAGAGTTTTAAGTCTGACTGATTGTGTTTGTTAACAAAGGAGACCATATAGCCACATAAATCTATGTATTTTTAAGGCTAACATTTATTGAGTGCTTGCCATATGCTAAGTGCTTTTTGTGCTGAACCCCATTTAATCTTCACAGCGATGCTATAAAGTAAGTGCTATCATTATGCCCATTGTACAGATAAAATAATTGAGATTTAAAAATGTTAGGTAACTTGCTTAAGTAAGCATTGGAGGCAGGATTTGCATATTGCGTTGTCCAATTATAGAGGAAGTGCTTTCTGTCCTGTGGCCTTACTACTGCTGCATTTGAATGTCAAAGGCCTATTACAATAATGCAGAGGCAACATATTTACTTGATCTTTGCTGGTTCCCCAAGATTAGGGTTCTGGCTGGCATCAGTAACTAGTTGAATAGTAGGAGCAAAAGTCAAGCTCATTTCTAAGAGTTAATGTGATATAGCAGAAGGCGCACGAATTTGGTATTTGAATCCCAGAGTCATTCCTAACAGTCTTCCACTGACCTATATAAATCAACTTCATGAAACCTCAACTATTTTTATCCATAAAATGAAGATGATACACCTTATGGGGGTTATTGTGAGGACTGAGATAACATGAGGAAAAATACTGGATAAACAGTAAAGTCTTGTTTAAACATTAGCTACAATTTTTCTTCTCCATCTAACATCACTTTCAGAATTTTCAGCAAAATCTCTCTTTTAAAGTAGTCACACTGGCAAGTTGCTTGAGGAAGTTACTTGAGTAGAATTGGATGGAGCAATGAATATGTATCACAGGATACCAATCCTAGGAGGACTCATTTGCACCTATAGTTATCTGTTTTGTTCAGAATTTTCCAGCAGAGCTTAGGTAACTACCAGGAATTTATCTTCCTGAATGATGCATATGCATTGTCAAAGGAACTAATCAATTTGCAATTGGAGATAGCGAAAATCTTCAAGTTAAAAAACTGAAAGTTTGCAGAATGTCATTAGAATCTCTGAAAAAAATCAGATATGCCTCAATACAGGGATGGGTTACAGAAGAATCTTAGTTATTACATACCTGAGAGGAAAAGACTGGTTCAGCCAGAGGCATTCGAAAGTGTCCTAACCAGCAGACAGCTCCATTTACCCTCTCATTCCTTCCACTTTTCTTAAGCTCCTTTCTTTCTTTCATCTTGTATCTGTGGCTTATTGAGTTTCATAAGATTGTTATTTTTAAAATTGTCCTTTTATTGATGCTGCTCATTAAATAACTATGGTAGCAACACAAATCCATTATTATACTTTCAAAATATCAACTATCTGCTGTTGTCAACTCTTGGCACCCTTTCTTAATGAGAAGCCAGTAGAATTGGAATGATTTCAAACTACAGATGATTTAAAAAAAAAAAATTTTAACCCTAGCTCTTTTTCACAAAGATTTTGGTGAAAGAGTCAAAATGTAAAATCGTCAAAAGTTAGGGTGAAATTCACGATCTTAATGATCAGTTCTCAAAATCTCTGTATTTGAGACCAACTACCCCATGAAGTACAGGTTACTATTATCCTATTCTTTTTTATGAATAAGGAAATCAAAGTTATAAGAGATTGAGGGACTTGTCTGAGATCAGTGGAAGCCAGTCAAAGAAGAACCTAGGATTTATATGCCAAATCCTTTTATAGAAGTGCTCACAACGACTTCTTTGCTACAAAGGATAATGATTCTCAAAAGATAGTGATAAGCAAATTTACATTCTCATCTTTGAACCTAAGAAAGTAGCATCATCTTTCATAAACAAAATCAAATTTATTTATATATATGTATAGATATATATAAAACAATTCTATGTTTTAAAACATATATCTCAATAAATCCTTATCTTTTGAAAATATGGTAAAGCGAGTAAAAAATATAAGATAAATTATGGTTTGGGAAGAAAAGTCTTAACAACAAACACAGTAAAATAAATGAGTGAACTTTCCTTTGTTTCTAAGTGAAGTACTTTCTCTAACCTTAGAGAGTTATCTCTAGGTGAGACCAAGATTCAAGAGATTTTAAGACTTGCATGACTTTATAATAACATTTTAAATTATCATAGAGCCTCTTTTGATAAAGGATTTGAAAATATTTATGAACAAATGGGCCCAATTTCTTATTACTCTCAGAAGATATTGGTGAGTAATACGTACATATTATCTAAATTATGTTGTCTCCAGGCAGAGGAATTGAACAGCTAAAAGATCTCAATATACAAGTCATATTTATGAAGTGAGGGTCTTCTTTATCACTGGATGCTAGAATACTGTACTTCCTTATCATATAGCTAAATTTTTATGGTTAAATAGTATGGAATGATCAATGAATTTAGAAATTAGAGTTTAGGTACCAGTAAATATGAAAAGCTGTGTTATTTGGACAGTCACATAACCCCTCTGGGCCTTTGTTTGTTATCTTTAAAATGCATATGTACAGGAGAGAGAACTGAGAAAGAGGGGGGAGATACACAAGCTCAACATTTTCAAAACTCTGCTCCAAGGAGCACTAGGACTGGTATACTGGAGCCAGAAGCTGTGAGCCAGGGATGTCATGTTGGCAGTTTGAAACTGGCCATGGTGGGAGTATTTACACCACGGAAATTGGCAAATGTTCCACATCAGGCCCTCTCCCTTCCCTGAGAGCTTGTTACTAAACCTTTGCCATCATACTTCTCGTGTTCACAAATATTCTTTGAAAAAAGAGTTCTGTAGTCAAATAATTTTGGAAGCCCAGGGTTAGAGACAGTTAAACAGTTCCTTCCTCCCTTCATCCCTCCCTCCATCGCCCTTTTTCTCCTTCTTTCCTTTCTTCTTTCTCTTGCCTTGACAAGAAATGGGATTCCTAAGAACACCAAGGAAGAGATATATAGCACCCCATGTTACAGAACTTTATAAAAAAATACTTTTCAGACATATGTCTCAATCCTTAAAGTTCCATTCCTCACTGGGACTGACAAAATCTTTCCCCATCTCTTTTCTCTTGTTCCATTCTCTCTGAAATCTATTTCTCCATCTTTTATACAAGTCACATGCAATAATTGTTATATAAAATATTTTATGTAAAATAATAAAAATACAAATATATTTTGAGAATAAAATATGAAAGCTCCCCCATCAGTAGTTTTTTTTTCTTTGTACTCCACATCTTCTAGCCTTCAGTATGCTAATGTGCACCATGAGCCTCCAGAAGGAACATTTCAAACTTTATTTGAACACAGAAACTGTTCCTCAAACACCTATAGATACGTGGAGGTACATGAATATCCTTTGGAAGACAGTTACAGAGATAATGGGCTAATGGATTTCTAAAAAACCTTTGAGTTGCAAAATTATACTAAGTATATGATTCTAAAGATGGCTATTATTTCAGATACAGAATGAGCCCCACGATACCTAGAGGTCCAGGTTTTGGATACATTTGTGGAACAAGGATAAATGATTCTGTTGCTTTTCTTCTAGGATGGTAACGATTTATATTGTCCTCGAGTCTTGAAATGCTCAGATCTCTTTTGATGGTTATCTGGAGATACCACAGATTTGGAAGATTTTGTGAAATTTCAAAAAGTGTCATGCTGTTGCCCTAACCCAAAACATCCTGGAAATGGAGCCCAAATGCAGTGGTTCTTGAAGTTGAAAATCAATGACAATTTTCACTAAGAACTAAGTGTATTTAAGAATGTATCTACAGACATATACAGATAAATATAGATACAGGCAGACAGATCAATTGATTGATCAATAGATATATAGTTCTAAAGTTCCCAGAAAAAAATCTGAAATCCATGAATTCTATTTAAAGCCTGGCTTTTACTTCTAATGACCCTGTTCACTAAATTTAAATTATTTCTGTGGTACATTTGCAAGTTTTTATGGCCCCTGCCTCAGCTAGTATTAAGGGATAAGACTATAATTCCCTCTTAAGGAAAATTTATCCAAGTAACTCATTTGATTTGTTGTCAGAGATTTTTTAAAGATAAATTGTGGATAATTTGTGGTTATGAAAACAGTTTATTTGCCTGTGAAATATGGTATCATTATGTAGTGTCATATAAGTGCCTGGTTCAGTACCTTGCTCATACTAGGCTCGTATCAGAGTTCTTGTTAGGTTGAATTAGTATACGGGTTCTGATAATTGCTATTAAAATAAAGTGTGATGTTAAAAGACTAAAGTAAAGCAAAAGGCCAAGGGAGATGACAGCATGGATTAAAGGAATTATTGAACTCTTATTCCAGAACACACAGATAAATCTTAAAGATCTCCTTCTTTAAATTCACCCTGTATCTTATTGAAGTATGCAATAAAAAACTCGGTCTGGTCTCAATGTGCTAAATGCTACTGCTGAAAGGGTGTTAGACTGAAGGAATCCAGTGGTGAGTTGTAAGTGACACATGCACGAAACTGTTAACAATTAACCTTTTTTTCCCTCTTGGAATTCACAAGGGACTCGGCCCACAGGAAACTAGAGTTAGCTTTCTTCTTTCAGTTAAGAGTAAATGCCTTTTGCAGAAAGTACTGCATGTTGACCATATTAAAGATAACGTTGAAAATAATTTAATGTAACATCACTACGCACAGGTTAGTCAAGCACTGAAAGAAGTTGGCATGGATCGAGGCTGGGAAGACTTACTCTTACGAGTGTAAACACTGAATAATGCTGAAATCCAATGCAAACTGAACAGGGTAAGTAAAGATATTACAAATAAACTCCTGTCAAAAGCAAAGATAAGCGAGATTTTAAAATTATTTGTGAATATCCTAAAGGGACAGATTATAAAATCTTGATTACTTTGAGGATGAATGTACATGAAATGCCAGTGTTACTGTGATGGAGAGATTTTTTGTTTTCTCTCCTTTTCCCAAAAAGAGATAGTCTCAGCTTAAGGGAAATGACTCTTACGAAAGTAGAATTGTTTTTAGGAAAAGAAATGATAATGTTGAAATTAGCTGAATTCCTGTTAGTAGGAAATTAATTTATTCTTTGAAAGCTCCGTGCAATTTTGTGAACTATTGTACACGTAGTGTCAAACACATATTAGGCAAACAGTATTTATTATTTACAGAGTAAATAGTGAACAAAGGAATGCATGAATGATTTTTTTTTTTAAATGTAGGTGGGTGGAGAGGTCAGTGAGCAAACAGGAAAAAGAATTGAAAGACAACTAGATAGATACCTTTATGCATACCCAACACAAATTGATGGATTAAATTTTCTTTTGGGCAAATTAATAACACTCTTCACTTAGCTAATACTTGTGATCTTATTGTACTTCTCCCTTTAATTTCAAGACTCTTATTTCCCCGCAGTGGTGAAAGTCGACTCTGATACCATGAGAGTGATGGAGAAACCTCTCTTCAGGGGAAGTAGATAGCCTAATTCATGGCAGGACCAGGTCACTGTGGGGAGTCCTCACCCCAAAGATCTGTAAGCACCATCTCCACCCCTTCAATCCACCCTGTGGATTGTCCGATCACCTTCTATCACTTTTTCAGGTCCCACTTCCTGTTTGCAACCCTGTGTGCGCCTGCATCTGTGGTTCCCAAGCCCTTTGCCCTACGCTGTCCTCCCAAATGCACAATCTACAGCAGGAGGGCAAGATCCTCACACAGCCTCACTTTCAGTCATGGAGCTTGGAATCCCAACTTTGGCTAAAAACATAGCCCTTCTTCTATCCTTGGATGGAAGGTCAGGCTTAGTTCCAAGTTCCCTCAAGTGGATTTAATTAGCTTGTCTGTAAGATTATGTTTAGCTCTAACAGTCTGTGAATCTTGATTTTTATGGTTCTAGGATTCTATGACCTTAAGTAGTAACCACAGAATATATTTTTATATTTCAATTTTAGAGGGCTGGTCCATACTTGATTGGTCAGATGGGTGGAAGGAGCAGAAAAGCAGTAGGCTACTTATTCATTTAGCGAGCAGTAACGGGGTGCCTATGCACTGTGAACCATGCTAGGACTGGGGATACACTGGCTCTGCCTTCAGGAAGCTTGCAGACAAGCAGATTTGAAATATCTCTTGCATCTTGCCCCTTTTATTCTATTCCCTTAGTTCCTGTTCCCTTGGCCTTGGACTGATACTGTGTTGTACTCATGATGATCTTTTAATTCTACTTTATAGATGGGACTGCCAGATGGATCTTCCTGAAGCACAGAGATGATCATGTCCTTCCTTTGCTCAAAAACCTTCAATGGCTCCCCATTTCCAACCGTGAAGTAGCCCGTTACCGTAGGAGGAATGCTGGACCAAGAGTCAGCAGGCTGGCTCCTGGGAGATCAGTGGGCTGCTGTGGGAACCAAGTGGGTTTCTAACCCTGCTCTGCCTGAAACTCACTGTCTGACTTGGGATACATTTCTGATCTCTGTTTCCTTATCAGTAACAGGGTAGGGGTTGGAGGACTGGGTGTGGTGAATTCTAAATACCCTTTCAGCTTCTATTTTCTATTTATTGCTATTGTTCTATGTTTAGAGCACTCCCCATTTTCAGATTCAGGGGCCTTCAAACTTTGGGATGTCTCCTAGCATGTGTATGGGAGATTCCTAAAGAAATTTAAGAACGTTTTTCCAAGGAAATCTGCTTTTTTCTTCTATGAAGTTGGAAAGGCTTCTTTGATTTATCTCCAGAAGGAGATGGTTTAACAATTTTCTGCTCTCTTCTTTCTCGGCGTGAAAATGATTACCTGGGCAGCCAGGAGTATGGCATGCATTCGGCTTCTCCTGAACCAGTCCTGGTGTGTCAGAAGGCAGAAGCAGAGCAGCTGAGGCTGCCTGTGCTGTTTCATTAAGCAGAACGCGTTTACTTTCAGACTTCAAGCATGAGCTCATCTCCCGATGCTCAGTGAACAGCAGGGCAGGCTGGAAAACAATTGCTCTCTCCTGGAAGGTTCTGGTCATTGACCTTTGTCACAGCGGTTGTCCTGCCGCACCCAGCTCTGGAATACCAGTAGTGATTCCTCCCTTTTCTGCCAGGTTTCAGCCTGAATATGCCAAGACCTTCTTTCTATTGCTCAACATTCAGGCGACGGAAGTGGTAAATTGGGTGTGGTTAGCTTTTGGAGCACTGATATTTAAGAGTAGCCATTTATACACAGGAGACAAATATGGTGGCGAATATATTTGGATTTATATTAGAACAAAATCATGTTTCCAGAACAGACATATACAAGCCCACTGATATTTTTCCCCTTTCTTTGAAGGTTCTATGACAAATTTGTTGTTGAGTTATGGTCATCACAGCCACATAAGGAACAGCAAGGAAAAATGATAGTCTGTCATATATTACCATGATGTTCCCGTGTTATTCAGGGTGATTATACTGATTCTAGAAGTATATCATATTGACTGCCAACTCGAGTCCTATCCACTGCTGTGCCCCCGCCGTGACCTCCACGGCTACAGAGCCTCTGTCTGCTGGCTTCGGGGAACTTGTGTGTGCAGAGAAGAGTGTGATGGGAAGATAATGAGAAAGGTTTCTCAATCCTTTTATTACATTTGCAGTTGTGCACTTGAATTTCACTGAGATAATGGCAATTAGTAGTTTTGGTTAGAGAGAAAACCATATAATACGTTAGGAGGCTCTTATGCAGTTTACATGGGTTTTGATGATTTCCATGTAAAATTATGCCTTATAAAACCATGCCTAAATTTTTAGAAAACAATGATTAATTTCTTAGCAGAATATATTTAAGTTAGATCATTTTGGTGGCAATTATGTATATGTAAAAAAACAAGTTGTAGGAATTTGTATATTATCTGTATTTTTCATCAGTTTGGTTTTTAAAAGGCCAAAGTTAGACTATCCTTTTCTCTCTCTTTTTTTTAAGTTCTCGGTATGTCTTATCCCCACTTTTAGCCATTTTTCTCTCCAAATGAGGTATGATTACTCCTTCTGAGTTGAGTTACTATTTATAAAGCACTTGGAACAGTGCCTGTTGCATGGTAACTGTTAAATAGAATAAATAAATAAATACAAAAATTAATTAAGTTAATTAAAAATAAAAACTTAGGAACATTTTGGGGGAAATTCTGATAACTTTGGCATTATCAGTAGCTCACATGTGAGAGTGATTTTAGGATGTATTCCACATAAATGGGCTTTAAACCAGATTGATAAAAGTCAATGTTTATGTTTAAAAATAAATATGTAAATCTATACTACATAAATTCTTATCCATGCTTATTGTAGAAAATATACGCAAATACAGATTTTAAAAAAGTTGCACCACTAGAAACAATCATCTTAATATTTTGTTGTACTTTTATTCAGAATTTTTCCCTCTGTTTACATATATAAATATTTAAAAATATAAATGTGTGTACATATTAAGTTATATTTTTAAAGATATACACACATATGTATGCATATTTTAAATATGTTTTTCAGTAGGATCCGTGTTTTTCATTCATTCAACAAATCCCTACAAAGCAGTTTAAATTATTGTGATGCTGATAACCATGTGGCAGGCCCTGAGCTCTGTGTTCTACATTTATTATTTTGTCTGGTCCTTATAACTCCTGTGAGGTACGACTACTATGTCTACTTTACAGAGGAGAATCTGAGGATTACACTAAAGAACTTATCAAGGCCACAGCTGGTGTCTGAGCTGGAATTCAAATCCACTGTGTTCTGAATCACTGGGTTTTTATGCCAGATATCTCCATAGACTAGACAATTCATTATATTTGTAACATTTAGAGCAATGTCTTCATAAAAAGGTACATAAATCAGTCATCACGAATCACAAACTGTATTCAACCCATTTTCAGTACTTTGGTACCTAGGTTCAACTTGCCAGCTGAGATTTCACAACATGAAAATCAAGAGATCTGGGTTTTCATTCTGTCCTTCTCCTAAGCGACTGAATGATCTCACACAAGTCAACTTGTTTTTACTGGTTTCTCTTTTATTGTCTGTAACATGAGAAGATCAAGCCATGAGTTATTTATTCACCTTTAATTTATTGAACATGTTTCAAAAGACACATTAGACACTGGGATAACAAAAGAAATAAGACATAATCCCTCTCCTTAAGGCGCTCACCTTGTAATAGAATAAAGCCTGCCAGGCTTGAGGGTGCTGTGTGCTTGGACAGAGGTGTGAGCGCACTGTTGGTGGAGCCGGAGGAAGGAGCGTCGCCTCCTCCCAGCAATTCTAGCTCTGCAGCTCTTGACTCTGAAGATGACCAGCCTTTGCAGACAGATCTCTTCTCCATGCTTTCAAATGTAATTCACTTCAAGGTGAAAAATATGTGTTTGCTGAGGGCTTTAACAAAGAGCCACGTGAATAGTATCTTAGCTCACTTAAACACTTCATCAGAGAAAATTGCAATGACAATATAATGTTAGCCATTTGGCTTCTTTTTTGGGTTAAGATAAAAGCTTTGAGTAAGTATGTTATAAATTAAGAAATCATTCCGGCTCTGCAGAATTTAAAAATCCATCATTTCTTTTCATTCTATTGAAAAATAAAAGCAAAATACTGTATAAAGATAGAACTCACTCCATACAAAAGATGAACATTGTGGTTTTTCTTTGTAAGTAATGACGAAAAGTCTTTAGATAAATTGTTTGGAATAAAAACCTCACGTTTCATATTTCTTAGTAAGATATTTGTAAAGGGAAAAAGTTCAAGTCTTATTTTGTTGTAGATTGAGATGCGTATTTCTAAAGAGAATAGTCATACTTGATGATTTATTTATTTTACTCACGTGCTGTTTCATTCTACAAAAAGATCATATATAACCTCGCTTTTTAGTTAAATTGTAAAGCCTTCTCATTGGTGCAAGAAATAGAAATTTGCATATTATATTACTAAATATTGCTAAATATCCATAACCTATTGACTTTGAGACATTTTATATCCCAAGACTTTCCAAGTATAGACTTCAGAATACTTTCATAAATAATATGACTAAATTATCATTCATTTGTTTAAGGCAGAATTAAGTGGTAATATGGTTGTCATAAAGACTGAGGCATTGACAGTATTCACATTCGATTTGAATTTAAAGACGTAGATTTGTTGGGGGAAGGAGGAGAGAAACATGGAGAAAGCAATAGGCTTCATTCATGCTTCCTTGTGGATGACTTTGTTCACAGGGTACCCAAAGTTCCCGATGATGGCACTGCTTTGGCAGTCCAAGACATCTCCACTTATCCTCTAAGAAGTGACATCCAAAGAGCAGTCAGGTGTCAGAACCCTGGTCTCTTAAGTCTTGATGTAGAGCACTTTTCACTGTACCACCTTGTAGGGATTAGTGATTTTTCTTTGGGTGGAGAACAGACCCAAATGAACTCTACTTAGAACTTTATGGTTCAAAAAAGGATAGTGAAGGTAATTGTCCTATTACTTACTCAAAATGTCTGCTAGTAACTCAATCACCAGGTATATTTAGCCAGAAAGCCAAAAGAACAAAGTCAATGTTAACTGACTTTAAAAGTAAATGACACATAAATTGTAATTGGTATAAAATGCAGGAGAAAAATATAAAATTATGAACTCAGATTTCTAATTTAGAAATCCTAAACTTCACAGGCGCCCTTTGAAAATTGAATTTGCACAGGTCACATCTCATCGATTAGATTTCATCCTGAGCTGCAAAGTCCTTCAATGAACTTTATGCATAATATCTTTCTGGTTCTATTTTGAAGAATATTCACACTACTTTGTGATTGTACAGAGATGAAAACATTAACTTGTTATTCTTTGAGTGTCTTTCTCTCTGGGTGGCTGCATGTGTTTTGGGTTCTGGTTTGTAGATGGAGGGACCGTGTGTCACAGAAGACTCCACAATAGTAGATTGTTCGTATAGGGATAAGAGCAACCACTTGTCTCCTTTTTGATAAAAATGTTATTTACCAAAACCACTAATTTTCTACGTATTTTTAAAGAATAAATAACCCTTTTCTATCTTAGGTCTCCACTTTTAGAGATTTATCTCAGGGTTAGGCAAAAAAGATGATGATCCCTCGGCTGGGCTGTTTCACTACTCTTAGCTTCCTGATTTTATTACTGAATCTGCCTCTTAATTTTCCCCAGCTGGGTCACCTTTGAGTAAGTAATTGTCCTTTCTTGGCTAATGACAGTCAGGATGCTGTTATTTCTGAACAATTAAAACACAATCCACATCTCCTCTAATTGACAAACCTCAATGATTACAATGAAAGACCTTCTAATACGTTAAAACCAGAGTGGCTCTGAGCGGCTGGGTCCCAGGGAGCCAATGAGAGATGGGTGGATGGGTCACCTGACACGGAGCCTGGCAATAAAAGAAGAACTAAAGGGGGTGAGCTAGGTGGAGATAAAGGTGAAAGCATTTTTATTACTTGGCAATCCATCATTTTAAGGAGGGGAGAGCCCCAAAGAACAATGGAACTATGCAGATACGGTGAATTTGGCTGCTGAAGCAACAATCGTTACTCTACAATGGTGTTGTCAGTTGACAACATCAATTTATTGAACACAGCGCAGAGCACTGTGCTAGGCGTTGCGCCAGGGCTTAAATGACGCCGACACTCTCAGATTCACACCCCTCCTCCCTGCAACGTGGGGAGAAGGGAAACAGGGAAGAGACGTTTGCTTCCTGCCTTTCCTTAAAGTTTATACTACAGCTAGTTACACATTCTATCGAGATGATTTCACGTGATGATGGTCTTTCTCAACTCTAATATCCTGTTAAGGAAAGACGAGTCTTTCCTGATGAGCACATTAATACAGTTTCATAAATTACAGTTGTAATACAGGATAAAACAAGAATAAAATAACACTTTGTTTATGCTGAGACAAGTTTTCCAAGTCTCTTCAGGTCCCTTTAAATAAGAGCACTGCAGGTCCCCCTCCCCGCTTCCTCTTCCTCACCCCCTACCCCATTGTGCCCCATCCTCATTTGGAATAACCACCCCATCTCCACTCCATGATTTGGTTTTCCTTCAATCCACAGGAACACAGAGCCTCTAACAGAAGTAAGGGAGGGTGTGCTGAGGATAAAAGCTGTTACCCGCGGGGAGTCCTGAGTGGGCAGTTCAAGCTATGGCTGGGAAACGTCCCTCCCCACCTCCCACCCCTGCCCAGTCAATTAAACAGAGATTCTTTTTGGATAACTAGGTTCTCTGTGGGGACACCGACTATCTATCCAGATTGCTAAGCCTTTACTCACTTTCACTTAGTATTAATTTAAGCAAATCCACACTTGTCTCAGGGAAAAAAGGCTTTGATGCTGGTGCAGAAAAAATGCAAAGATGCAAAGTTACTGGTGCAGAAGAGAAAGCTAGCAGGACCAGGGCAGAAAGAAAGCACGAGAGAGGTGCTGGGCCTCCACCCACATCACCCCTTGTCCGGGCTTGCTTGCCATAACTCCCACCTTTCTGCACACTTTGGATTCCAATGTCCTCCTCAAATGTTGGTAGGTGTCTACATGATCTTATACAATTGTGGGCTGAATTGTGCGTCCTCTATAAATTCATGTGTTGAAGCTGTGACCCCACTACCTCAGAATGTGACTGTATTTGCAGATAGAGTCTTTAAAGAGGTGATTAAGTTAAAACAAGGCCATCAGGGTAGGCCCTAATCCAGTATGGCCGGTGTCCTAGACATCAGTGCACACAGAGAATGACTAGTGAGAGCACTTCCGCAGCAAGAAGGTGGCCATCTGAAAGTCAAGGAGAGAGGCCCCAGGAGAAACCAACTCTGCCAGCACCTTGATCTTGGATTTCTAGCCTCCACAACTGTGAGAAAATAAATTTCTGTTGTTTAAGCCACCCAGTCTGTGGTATTTTGTTGGGGTAGCCCTAGCAAACTAATACATATATGATGAAGCCCTGGAAAACAAAGGGCTCTCATTTCTCTATTGTATTTATTGGGTTCTTCCTGATTATGTAGAGCTCCTACTTCTGAGTGCTTACCTTGTGCTAGATACTGTGCCAAACACTTACCCTGTATTACCTCATTTAACAGTTAAGCTGAATGATCCAAAACTCTTTAGAAGTCATACTTAGCTGAAAGTTCAATATTATAGTGAAGCTGTTTTAAAGAAAAATCTAAAGTATTTTTATTTATCTTATAATTTGTTACATTCTGTTACATTTTAAGATAGTACTAATCTAATGACTGACAATTTAATTTGCCAAAATAATTAAACCAAATAACATCTTTAATAGTGGCTGCTAGATAGGGGCAGCTGTATCTTTCAATACCATCTTCGAAAACAAACCAGAGTAGAAAACATATCTATAAATGAGAATTAATTGCTACAATGTCAAGTTGATATAACAAATATATTGACCCATGGATTAACAACTATATAATAATTTGGTACCTGGTTTATTTCTTAAAGACGTGGTACATTTCTCATTCTCTTCTACTACTATATTATGTGTACATGATGTTTCAATAGTCAAGCAAAAAAGATATATGTACTATCTCCATCTTTGTTGTCTAATTGAAACTTTTTATGCATAGCAATTTGTTACCATTTTGCATTATCACCAGAGCTCATTTCTCGAGGAAAAAAAATTAGCATCAATTTAAAAGAATATTTCTTTAATCACCAGTTCTGATTGTCAGTAGTACCATTTTGTAGATAGTTTTTAGCTGACTAACAAATCTTTTATTTTATTGGCTGTCTCATTTTGCTCTCTTGCATATTTCACGTTTATGGTCTATTCAGACATTCTCCTGTTTTGTTAAGTAGAAATCTGTGTGGTCTTTGATGTAAGACGTAATTTATTTGACAAGGAAATATGAGTCTGTGCCCTGAATCTGCATTTAACTGATGGATTGAGAAATTTAAAAATTGCAACAAGATAGACTCTCTCCCAGATTGCCGTACTACTTGCATTTTGCTAATCTATTTGGCAGTGAATTTACATATATGTGTCCATATATGAATATATGGAGATTCACACAACTGTGCAACTGTCCTCATGTGCAGTTTTTCTATATTATTAATAGAAAAAGCAGTCTCATTAGTCATTAATAGTCTCTGTAAAAAATTTTCAAAGAATTTTTCCTGAAATTAAACTCAAGATATTTACTTTATCTTTATAAAGATAGTTATAACTTCATGAAGTGAGTCATAATGCCTTCAAATCTGTGCTGCTCACTCCTCAACTTGGTAAATGGACGTTCTGTTAGCATTTCAGGATTTATATATTTCATACATTCTCCCAAGTGTGTGTCCCAGTTCTGGTAATTGGAAACTTACTTGTAGCTCATTCCCTCTGCTCAAACTGCTTGTCAATTAACCTTTGCAAAATGAAAGTTTTAAAAAATACGACTTTCATATTTCAATCATGTTCATTTTCAATCATCTCAAAATGTAGAACTTGAATAACACTCGGGAGTCCACAACGCTTTTTATGTGTCATTTAAGGTTTGAAACACCTCTTTGATGTTCAAATCTAACTACATTTATATTAAATGCATGAGATTAAGTGGTTAAAATTACTTGTCCTGGGCATGCCCCTGCTCTGTTTATGGGTATGGACAAAATACTAAGCATTTTTCACAAATGTGCACCATCTCCATTGATGTTTTTGACTGTGGTCTGTGACACGCTAGGCCGTAGTAAGGAATGGGGAAGAAAATTAGGGTCCTACTATAATATTTGAAGCTTACATTTTGATGAACTATGGAGTTGCTGCCCATCCTGAACTGTTGACCCTCTGAAAGGAAAAAGCTAATAACTTCTAAGAATAACAGGACTGAAAAACAGGGAAAAACCAAATGCTAAAGGTAAAAAATATGGGAAAGTGTACTCATTGGTAGGTTGACAATAGCTAGTGAGCCTGTTGTTTTTGGAAAGGTTGGGTTACTGTCTCCTAGTACAGTAGCTAAGTAGAGCGGGAAGAGGTCTGTCATTCAGTCCAGGCTTGTTTGCTAGAGCTGATGGATATTATGCACGGTATTGCAGTTTTACAAAGATGAATCAGACCCCGATTTTCCCCACTTTAGCGGCAGCTCCCGTGCACTCCCACAACATTGTCCCCTGCCCTGGACTGCTTAATCACTTGTTTGCACACTCATCTCCTCCTCGGAGTTCCAATATATTATAGTAGAGAGAAGTATGTTTCACTGTGAACATCACAACCCTAATGTTCATCCTGAAGAATGGTAAAAACACAATCCTCTGTCAGAGTTATAAACAATCCTTCTTGTTCTTGGGAGCATCTCCATGTAAATTTTACATCATTTACCTGCCTCTGCCCTCCTAGATCTCAGATTTCCCTACACATGAAAGTTCTCATTCTTACAATGTCCTCTCACTTCTTAAATCTACCCTTTAATATTTGAACCCCGTTTAATAACCACTCTTACCCTTTGGTCTCCCATCTGAGTCTAACCAGGCCTGACCCTGCTTAGCTTCTGAGATCAGACAAGGTCAGGTATGTTCACGGTGGTATGGCCATAGACACCACTCTTACCCTTTGGAAAAATTTTGAAACTTTGCCTGGTCTTCGCCTGGTCTTGGAGCCAATTTAGCCTAGCAATTTTAACCTGCCGAGAGAGAAATAATGTAGCACATACAATGTGATCTCTTCCTCTCTTGTGTTTTTCATCTTTTGCCTCTCTTTTCATTCATCATTGAACATTAATGGAATTAAAATCCAATGATCACTTCTTACCCTGACAATATGGAAAGCAATATGGTTTTTTTATGGTCTGATAGAACCAGATTTGACTCTAGGTACTACAACTTACTGTGGAACATTGGGCAGGTTCATTTGACCTCATAGAGTCTCAATTTCCCCCTCTGTAAAACCTATCTTGCAAAGTTTATTTCTGTGCAAAGAAATAAAACACTTAGCACATGCCTGACAGAATAGTATGTCCGATAAGTGCTATTTTCTTAAAAGCAGCATAGAATAGAGGTTAGGGGCATAGACTCTGAAGCCAGACAGCAGGGTTCATAGTTCCAGCTCCAGCAGCTGTGTGACGTGGGCAAGTTATCTAACCTCTTGGCACAATAATAATTTGCTTCCTAGGATTTTTGTGAAGATTAAATGAGTTAGTATCTGTAAGGCACTTAGAATAGTGCCTGGCATCTGGTAAACATTATTTAAGTATGAAGTACTATCATTTTCTTCTCTTTTCTCCAAGACATAACCCTGATTTCATGAGCAAGGTAAATCATTGTTTTCCAATGTCTTGGAGCAAAGTTGAACTGCAGACCTGCTGGTGAAATATAGCCTTCCTCGGCTGGTTTTCCAAGCATAGTTTTGATGACAGCACTTTAACTTTTCTTAAGAGAAGGAAAACATGGAGGGTGCATTATCTGCTATGAGCTATGAATAAGAGAGATGGTGGTGTACAGAGAAAAAGTAATATCTATTCCTCACTCATCAAAAGGTTCATTGCTGAGGCCCCTATGTCAAAAGATAGGTTAACAGAAGAAAAGCATATACATTTATTTAATGTAAGTTTCATGTAATATGAGAGCCCTCAGAAATGAAGACCCAAAGAAACAGGGAAATCTGTATATTTTTATGCTAAGTTTGATGAAGATGTGGACAGTTTTGCAGAAGTATGATTAGATGAAGGGGGTGTGACCTAATGGTAATAAACTAGGGGGAACTTAGCAAAGCCTGTTTGTTCAGATTCTTCTCTGTGTCCCAGGGTCTTCATAGATAGGGACATTCCTTTCCTTCGGGTATAGGGAGGTTATTTTTGACATGAGGATCTTATGACCTATTTCAGAAGAGGCTAGAGATTTCTTTAATAGACTGTTTCAGAGGAGGTGAGAGTGACCTTCCTGCTTTTGCTATTTCCCCAAATGCCAAGGTGCTGTATTTTGGGGTTACGTGTCTTGCATGCCATCAATGGCCTTTGCTAGGACACTGGATAGATTGGATGGCTATAGTTCACAGTTGTTCTTACTCATATGGGAATCCAGGAAACCAAGCTGAGATTAACAAGATTAAGAAAAGGAAATCCCCAAGAGTAAACCCCTGAGTACTGAATTCTATATCTAGGAACACTCAACAGCGTGAAGGAGAGCTTGCTAATTATTTCAGCAATGACTTAAGCAACAGTCAATCTGGTTTATTCACGTAGGCTGGAATTCAGAGTCACATGAAATACTAGCGGAAACTCAGTTGAGAAAGAAATTCAAGATCAATTTTCTTTTTCTGCAAATCAAAAAGAAACCATTTAAAAATGTAACAGTGCACATGTATTCAACTCGAAGAGACTGAGACGAAGGTATGGGAATTCACCAGTCAGCTTCTGGGGCTGGTGATAGATACATAAATTAAACAGACCTTTACGGACACAAATTAAAGATAAAGATAATGTATATAGTGTAGATCTTTGGAATTTTAGCTAGTTGTTCTCATTATATCTTGTCTGAGCACCAGTGTGATTAAAGCAATTGATTTATCCTTTATCATTTCATCTTTTTATCCCTTATCAGTAACCTCTTATAATCTTTATTCATTGCTATAAACAAAGACAATGTCTTGACTTCATAAAACCAATACCTTTTGTTCCTTGGTTTTATTCTAGAGCTAGTTTTGGCCCATGATGAATTGCTGAATGGTTGATTTCCTCACACTCCTTTTTGCTAACCTTTCTTGACAGCTTCTGATTGCTCTACCCAGTAATTTGCTTCATAATAATGGCTACTGTGAGATGTCTCCTATTTCCTTTATTTTTAACAAGGATTCTTAACACCCTCTGTAGGTAACAACATGCAATTACAGATATAAAGTGTTCCCCAGGGGATGGCTGCTCACAGATGCCACCAGCATTTTTGTAATGCAACTGTTAAATGTAATGAAAACAAAGAATCAGATTCTCCAAACATCCAGTTCAAATAAAATTTTAATTAAAAGTTATGAAGGCATTTTATTGATTAACAATTTTAGTAATTAAAGAGTATGGTTGACATTTTTTTTTCTAGTTGGATTTGTTCTTCCTTTGAGATCTCTAATTGTTGTATGGTTTTACATTTATTGATAACTCTGTTTGATGAATGCAGATGCCACCTTTTACGGCCGTCGTTGACAGAGTAATCATATTGTGAGAAACACCAGGCTTATGTAGTAACAGCTGTTGCAGTTATCCATGCTGACATCCATCGGGGAAATGTGTTTGCTGCTATCATGGGTATGCGATAAATGGAAGGTGCAATAAAGCACAAGCTAACATTTTGAATATCCTTACAACTCTGGGAACTTTATTGCATATTACAAGCACTTTGATCTCTGTCCAGTACTTAAGTCTTAATTATCAGACTAATTGCACAGACTATGTTCATTTTCAGTGGTAATCCTTTTGTGATTAGCTTCTGTGTTCAATAACTGACTTATCCTTTAATTAAAAGGACTATTAACCTTAAGGCTGCTGCTGTGTCTTGGGATTAACCCATACAAAGTTAATGTTTAATATCATTGTAAAAGCTTTTGCTGAAAGGTGTAGCATAAAAATGTGTAGAGGGAAAGCCATGAAATATATCTCACTTTTCTGATGTGTAAAAAAGCCCTGCTAAAGGTGAGAGTTTTAACAAATCCTTCTTGTCGATTAAATTTCCTAAGGGTCTACCTAACTGTACAGCCACTGGATTAACCCTTTGAACCCTAAACGAATTTATAGGAAGAGAGTGCTTACTTTAGGATAAGGCAGTTTTCTCTCGATTTTCAAAATCATTATATGTGTACGTGATCAGGGTGCTTAGCTGCTGATGGTTCAGAACAGAGCATTTCTTTTTTTTTTTTTCCCCATCCTTATAGCTGAAAGTTTTTTGATATTGATTTCTTTGGAAAGATTTACAACAACTTGAAAATAGACATAACAGTGGCACTTTTATGCAAGTTCAAGCAGTGTGTGGTCAAAATGAGTGAAACATAGTTCACAGGTAACTAGTGAAATGATTAAGGAGCAGATGCAGGGAGAAACAGTACCACAGCGTGGAGAGCCTGCCAAAAAGCCAGATGCAGCTGCTGGAAGCACTCTATTTCTTCTTCACTTTGGCATCTGGGTTCTGCAATGAACAGTTTTCCCCAGTGTGCCCTGTGGCACAGGGTCTTTTGCTGCGCTGGTCACTTAGGACGAGAAAGAAAAATGGTTTCTCCAATTCCTCCTTCTTTTTCCCATGTCTTCACCTCCCAGAGGTAAAAGCCTTTCATTGATTTCTTGCCCCTGGTGTCTTCACTTGTAAAATGCAGGCAGCCGGGACTGAGGAGCTGCAGGAATACCTCCATTCGAAGGCTCCTGGGCAGCAGGTTACGCAGTAAATACTGTTATGTCGCATCTTCCAAATTTTTACTTTCTCTATTAGTGATGCAAAAGACTAGGCTGACAAGAATTATTCTTTAATAGTACATGGTTCTTAGGAGTTCAGCGATGACGTGAAATGCTTATCAAATAAGCGTTGCATTCTTGCAGGAGGATTCTGTGGTGAACTAGACAGTGAGATCCCACCCTCTTCAAGCTTAGAGTCTAGCTGCTGGGATAGTAGTTCTTTCCAGCAAATGATCATTGCTAGGGGGTGTAGCATAGCAAGGGCTTGACCTTGCTCTGAATAGATTGTATTCTTCCTAAGTGTAGAATCCATGGGTTATTTTGCTCTTAATAAGGAATATGGAGTTTGCATGTGATGAATAGGGCAGACACAACTTTACCAATGTTGATGGGGAGAGAGTCTACCCAGGTGATTTAGAGCTGTGGTCCCCAACCCTGGGTTGGGGCTGGACCGGTATCAGTCTGTGGCCTGTTAGGGACCTGGCTACAGAGCTCCACACTGCCTGTGGAAAAATTGCCTTCCATGAAACCACTCCCTAGTGCCAAAAAGGTTGGGGACCATTGATCAGCTCTGGAGCCACATAGATACCGATTCAATCCCAGCTCCATCGAGTACCAGCTATGTGACTGTGGATAAGTTACCCTTTTTCTGAATTTTGAATTCCTCAGCTGTAAAATGAGAATAATACTAAAGAACAAACGAGATGGCATATGTGAAACATTTAGCACAATACTTGTGCATGGTGTTTAATAAATGGTAGCTATCATTACCCGAAATGAACTTTCTATCCTTGAGAAACTGCTAGCTAAAAAGTTAGAAGGAGTGTATAATATATAGTAATTATTATGATAATTTCTTATAATTCTGACCTGAATTCAGATGATGAATTAATAAATTCAACTCCATTGATCCTTACAGGAGTACTGTGAAGTAGGCTACTTGACTGATGAGGAAATTGAAGTTTGGGGTAGATATGTGGCTTGTTCAGGTTTACCTATTGTACATGGGGGACTTAGAACTGAACTCTTCAAGCACTCTATTGCCAGCAACTCTGCTAGAGTAGAGAGAGGCATATGAATCAGGAGGTTTCAATCTTCTTCAGGTTTTCTTACCAACTCACAGCCTAATCACTTATCCCCTTTTCCCTCAAGGCATTAAATTTTTCCTGAAAGAGTATTTTAAGTGCATTTATTAATTACATATTGAATACATAAAATCTACAGTAATGTCTTATAATTAGAGGATGCATTTATATTTCTAAGATTCAAAAGCTTACCCTGCTGCCAATATGCATTTCAAAACACGTTTCAAAAGAGCTTACAAAGTGAATATGCATTTAGTAGAGAAATTCTAATTATGCATTTAATTTCTACAGCAAATCTGGATTAATTATATGACATTAATTTACATCAATCATGATTTATTGAAGCTCAAAATGACTTGGATGGAAGCAACAAGTGAAAAACCATATTATTATTTATAATATCATGTGATTATATATTATGTTATTTTGAAATAGAGCTAGGGTGCTGTGATCCATATTCTTCTGTTGTTAAGGAGCGTATATGAAGGAGGGTTATCAAACTGTTCAGCACGTTGTTCATAAAAGAAAAATGGTCCAGCACAACATTGGGTAGAATTGGACATGTCCAAGACAACATCCTAAGATAATTTATTGGCCATAACAATTTTGGAATTGGGAGTAGGAGGATGATATATAAGAATATGGCTGGTGATTTTATGGGTAGATTCTATAAGCTAAATATATATGTATACACTTTTCTCTCTGCTTATTATCTTTAATAAAGATGAAGATACTATGTGTGTGTTGTTAAAATAAGTTGCAGTTGCCACAATAAATAACCTACCTCAAGTAGTTCAGGACACAATTAGCCTTATTAAAGGAAAAAACTTTGCCTAAAAATGATTGTATTTAAAAAGGTTGTATCGTATATGTTGCTTAAAGGTTGTGTGTGTGTGTGTGTGTATGTGTGTGTGTGTAGAGGGGAATGTCTCTACTAGCTTTCTTAGTTTTAAATTACACATCTTATTTAAGCAGTGTGATTGAAGAATTTCAACTCATTGAGAATAAACTGCTGTCACACAGCTCTGTACTACAGTCACCGCTGTCATGGGCTCTGTCTATTATCTGCACAGGGAGCTGCCTTGATAATAGCTCCCTCTGATTCTCAATCTTCTCAGTCACTTTTAATTATTTAAGTGCTCTCATTTTTGTTATTAAAACTTAGTCCTTTATATTTAAAACTCTAATATCCTACTTGATCTGAAATGTTCCTCTTCCCTCCACATAAACCAGCCTTGGGACTCGAGCACCTTGGAGTGATTGTGTGCATGTGTGTGTGTGTGTTGCAGTTTGCGCTGTCACACATCTCTTTCTCTTTCCTGTTCTTCTCTGGTGTAGGGGCAAGAAGGAACAAGAGAATCATTTCCTTGTAACTCCAGTGCTCAAAGTGTCTTTTTCAGTTGTACTTGCTGTTCCCATCTATGCACATCCTATGTCGAACACTTTTCTGTTCATTTTTGCTCCTTCTTGGTGATGGATCAACCGTCCAAATTATGTTCTCTTGCACGGGTGCTAAGGGGTGCTTTGATGTGTTCTTCTAAGGGCTGACAGGTGCCATCACCTGGAAAGTCCTCTGAGAACCCCCTAAGGTTTAGCCTCTTCCTTTCTCCCTCTCCCTCATCCCAGACTGTCCTACCAGTGGATGGCCCTCAGGTGTGACCCAGCCAGGGGGCCTTTCAAGTATGTTTCCTTCATCTTTTCAGTGCGACATCTGATATTCTTGAGAAAGTCTCTAATTACTGACTGGCAATGATAGGAGGTTCCAAGCCTGTTCCAGTTTTTCCCTGTTTTGAAGCATGGGATCATCTATCCTACAAGTACCTCAAGCTTTTTGTAATAAGGGCAATATTGGAGCTTAAAGTCTGGGTGCCCTGGGTGTGCATAAGCTTGACAGTTGGTAGTGGGCAAAAGTGCTCCTGTTTCTCTTGGGACATCTTTAGTGGTAGAGCTGGAAAAAATGTTTCTTTTTAAGATCATGAGTCATATGATCTTTCTGTAATAACTCAAACTTATTCCTAAATGCTGTTTTGTTTCTTTCAGGATATTATGCTAAGTGGTATTTCATTTCTTTCTAAACGTTGTTTTAATATAAATACTTTGAATTAATTTTTCTATCACATCCTTACTTAAAATTTTAACCTTTCAACTAAACTGTAATTCTGTTTTTTAAAAAATAATTCTTATAGTCTCAACCCTCATTATTTTGTAATCACTTTATTGATACAATGGAGGATATTCTAAAACATTGAATAAGGGTGAATAATATAGTAATATGTAAATATCTAATAAATATATAATGTATAATAAATGTGTAAATATATAATAAATGTTTTATATTAAAATTATTTGTAGACTTAGAAAACAATTGGATAATCAAGAGAGTTCTGATGAATTTACTTGATCCTTAAATAAAGATTTCTTATTGCTATAGACATACATGATGAAGAATTTTCATTGTAAGTTCACTTTGTTTTGTTGGCTGGTGATGGACAGACTGAGGGTCTAATTTTCATCTTTTCATTCCTCTTTTGCATTCGGATGGCAATAACGAAGCTCCATGAACAGAATTTCAAATGGTCATCTTCACAGTAAACCTTTGGCAAGATTTAGATAGATTTAAATCTTAATGAATACTGCCTAACAGTGACATAGACTAGTTATTTCTGTGTTTCTAGAATGCTTTGTGGTTTTTACATTTCTACTGCCATTACCTTACTTCAGACATTTGTAACCTCTACCTCAATTACTGCGATAGTTTTTTCTTCAAATACGCCAATTTTCTTTTTGACTACAACTTGTTAAAATTTACCCATCTGTTTAGGGTTTTTATAAAATTGCAACAATTATATTCATTTCCAGGGTTTCTAAATCTTTTTAAAATGCCCCTGCACTTTATTCATAGATGCTTATTTTTATTTTATAACCTACTGTTGTTTTAAAATAAAACATATCTGAGGATCTTACAAGTGTTCTTTCTAGATTGCTCTATTGTTTCCATTTCCAAAATAAGAGTGAATTTTTTGTGCTTTGAACTTCTTTTGTGCTTTCATGGGGTGAATTTTTCCTTATGTGCTTTGAAATTTTCACTTGCAAACTTATTTGGAGTGGAAATTTGATTTTGTTTATGTTCGTTCTCTTCCTGAGCTCAACCTTTCATGTTTAATGATTTTGTAGCTGTCTCCTGGAGACTCCAGGCCACAGTCTGGTCTTACATCATGGGAGCAAGTTAAGAGTTTTTGCCCTGAGGGAACATTGCACATCCAGTCTGGAGCCTCCATCTCCAGTCCTTGGATGGGCAGCCCCAGCCACGCCCTGGTCCCCTTGCACTTGTGGGAAATGTTCAGTCTTCATTCCCCCTCGTAAGTTTAATTCTGTTCTCATCCACTGAGATATTTGTCCTAATTTTGCGTGTAACTGTGTCTTTTAAATATCTTCCCTTCTTATTTTATCTACTGTTGTGATGTTTCAGGGTCATAGTAAGAATGGGTGTGAGGTGCAGTTGTGGGATTTTTTGTGAACTTCTCCACACTCTCAACTAGAAGTCTCTATACTTCAATTCTTAATGGATATCCTGACCTCCATTTCTTTCTCCATTTTCACTTATACTTTATGCTACTGTAAAATTCAAATTCTTAAGGCATCAGTTTTGATCTCTACATTACACTTCTTGAAAACCTCAAATGATTCCCTCCTGGCTGTCAATAACAATGCTCTAGTGTATCGTAATGACATATAACGTTGACTGGTGGTTTAAGATTACAGAATTATTTTTAAACTTCATAACTTTTTAAATTAGAATAACTTTAACAGACCTGTTTTTTGTTCCATTTAAGAACCATTAACTTCACTAAAAATAGTTGTTAGTAAATACCAAGGAAAGACAAAAGTTTCGTTTTTGCGTTTCTCTGGTATATTTTTCAAGAAGCTTTGATTATTTTTTCATCTTAAGGTATTAGAACTATACAGAAAGATGATTATATCTACTCATTGCTAATTTGGTATTTCTTTTGCCTCATTTTCTAGTGTTTGGGATGGATAATATTAATTGATTTATACTTTCTTGACCACATATACACGTAAGAATTTGGGATTAGGGATGCAGCCTATGTTATGGATCAAATTAAAGTTAATGGTTTAAATGAGATTAAACTCCTGGATCTGATGTCATTTATATGTTGTCTTCAGGATTTATGTACTTTGTGGTAATCAGCGAAACATGGTGACTTAGGTAGGAAGGCTACTGGGGTTTGCTTGATGGCAAAGAGATGTCCTGAATAGCATGTGACGGCCCCGTAGAGAGTGTGTCTGGGTGTGGTCCTCAGCTTTGCAGATGTGCACACTTGATTGTGTCAGGATACCCAGAACTCTTCAGGCTGAGGGGCTGTGATGAACTCTAAGGAAGCCATAGGCAACTTGGTAAGAACATCAGTATTGAAGGTAAACTGATGATGCGAATATGACTCTTGGCTCTGCCACTTACTGTACTAATATTTCACCTCCCTGAGCCTCAATTTTATCATCTCTCTGATGGGAATGGTAAGAGGTTTTACCTTTTAGGGTTGTTGTAAAGCTAGGAGATAATGTATGAAAGTGAGGCATCTGGTATCTAGGCTGCATCTTTGCTTTACGTGGGCTCTTCCTCCTCATGACCTAAACTCTAGGTAATTTACTGAAAGGAAAGGTCCAGAAGCTGTCTACTCATCGGGTTGGGGCTGTATTCTAGGTTTTGTCTTTTATCTCCTTTTCCTGTCTAGACCCCCATATTCTGCCTCTTTTACTTCCTACCTGATTCTCTCTTTCTGCCTAACATCTATAGACTGACTATTCACTGGATTTTCTCCTTGGATTTTTCATCAGCAATGTTCCCAAATAGCTTCTTATCACGTTCCCAAACCATTTCCAAGCACAGAGTCCTTGGACAAAGGATGTCTCCTGTGTCTGAGCTCTGAGTATCCACTCCCAACCTGTGGCCAGGACCCTGATTAAATTGCATATAATACATATTTATCAATGGTGAGGGGCCTGAACATTTCTTTTTGGAAGGTTATGAACCCACTCTGGATGACCCGGGAGGTTTCCCAACACTATTCTCTCCCGCCCCATCTCAGCCTCCTTAGATGACTGCTTTTCCCTGCTGGCTCCTTCCGTGTGTTGCGTCCGGTGTTCTGTCCTTTGCCTTGCTCCCTCTTCACACACCTCTGAAAGCTCTCATTCACTCCTGATGGCTCCGACACCAGCTAGGTGCTGTCAGCTTTGAAGTCTGCATCTCTAACTCCCATCTTGCTCCTGAAATCTAGGCCCAAATATTTAATAGATTACTAGACCTGTCCTCCTAAGAGTCCCTCTGGCATCTCCACCTAAGAGTCCCTCTGGCCTCAATAGGCTCTACACTTCTCTCCCTCACCTATCTCAAACCATCATGATGCTGCATCTACTCGGTTATCTAGGTCAGAAACTTGGGAATAATTTTTGATTTTTCCCTCTCTCTCATCCTCTTTAACTCCTCCCCCAATCAGAATCTGACCAGTCACCACACTTTTTTGTATAGCCCTGTTACTACCAATGTAGTTCGTTTGGGCCTTCATTGCTGAGTATCTGACAAGATTCCAGAGGGAGAGCTTTGTGCATAGTATTTATTATTTTAATTATGAATACAGATTATAGATATTATGGCCACATTAATTACATATATTACTCTAAAGATCTAAATTACTCATTTTTCCATAGGGTTTTTGATTAGCACACTGATTACTGAAACATATCATAAGAAGGGCCCTTAACCAAGGAGATTTATGACCAAATTTTGGTGATCTTGGTTAGAAGGCCAAGGAAAGCACAAGGAACAGGAATAATGATATGACCCAGAGTCTCATGTTAGGCAATAACTTCAATTCTCTTTTCCTCTGAATATTTTAACAGCACAGACAACATGTGAGGAGGTTGTTATTGGCTTGGATTTCTGCCTCTTTAATTCCCCATAGAAAATGAGCAGTGAAGTATCCAAGAGACTACAATTCCCATAATCAAAGTAAGATGAGGGTGTCAGAAACCCAAATAATTCACAAATTAGATAAGAATCTGCATGTTCCAGTGAGAGAGAAATCAAGGCTCGAGACTGAGCAGTCTCCCTGCTTTTATTTCACTTATCCCGCTAAGTGGCATATTGATGACTGAGTTTCTGAGCTGAGGCTCTAAGATTTAAACCACTTATCTATAGTGGCTTTCTCTGTTACTATTTGTATTTTGGTCATTTGTACAGTGAGGGGAAATTCTGCTCCAACAGCTTAGCCTTTTGTTATAATCTCAGGAGCCTTGGGCAAGATGAGAAAAGGTCAGTCAAAAAAGGAAATAGAGTCTATTATTGGACAGGGGGCGGCTAGCCATGTCAATAGCCATGTCAATAAGACATTGCGGTGGGGCCAAATCCTTCCCTTGTCTAATCTCATGTGAAGATTTTGATTCCAAGCGCATGGGAGTGAAGTGTAAAATGCAGCCATTTAGAGCTGCTTTCTCCGTCATTATCTCAGATTTCCTGATGAGGCCGATAAGCTTGGTGTAGACATTAAACCAGTCCTGCCATTTCTCTTCCGCCACCTTTCTTGATTCCTTCCTGGTTGAGCCCAATAATCTGGGCAGGAGCTCTCTTAATGTACTTGCTGTGCTACGCAACTGCCCGACGCGAATGCCTGTAGGTTTACTGATTTCCTCACTTCCTTAAAATCAGATGATAAATACTACATTTGAGACCTGTCTTTATTCAGTATTTTGTTTGTTTATATCCTGGCAGAATATTCACATAAAGTGTTCCACAATGTGGAAGAAACTGCTGTATTGCATTTTGAACGCATGGTATTGATTGCCAGAGAATCAGTTAAATTGCAGTGTGAATAATGATTGGCACTGGCCTTAACCCTTTTGGCTAAAATTGCTTATTTGTCATCCTGGCTCATGGAAGAGATAAACAATTGCTTGCTGATGATCTAACGGATCAACTGTGAGTATCGTTTGGCATGTCAGATGAGAGCTAATTTAATGAGCTCCAGTGCCTGCCAATTACCTGGGAACAAATCCCTCCAAAAGCCATTCTGTACATCATCAAAATGTTTAACCAAATTCTCACTTGTGGCAGGTAAGATGATTGGGTGTTCGATTAGTCAACATACTGTCGATATTGTCTAGCATGCATTTATCTTGTCTGCTTATCCAATCACCTCCATTCTTTAACAATGACAAATTATAATATGTATTCATCCAATTCTTTATTTTAAATTACTCTGCTCAGTATGTATACTAACTGTAAAACTCAAACATCCCCATGAGTGTGGGTTTGTAAATTGCAGATTGGGTTATTTGTGTGGTGTGTGATCTTGTCAGTTGGCCGGAATAGGAAAAAGTGATTTTATTCATGCACCATTTGAATGCCTATGAAGAAGTTCTCTAAACAAGAGTAGGAAGTTTGGATGTGCCTATGAATGGCTCACATAAAAGGGGGGGGATGCTTGGGAATGAGAGGTCTGCGAACTAGTGTTGATTGGGCAGGACGGTGGGAGGATGGAACAGGGAAGAAAGAGGGCTGAGGAGGACAGTCCATGAGCAAAGGTGGCATTCTTGAGAAAAGCACCTGAGCTGGGTCACCAGGGACACCTGTGGCCCCTCTGGCTGTGGGACCTTCCTGTATCCTTGACTTAGCCATCTTCCCTTTTCCCTCTCCCTGGATTTCTATGAGTTTCTGAAAATGCACTTCCCCAACATCCCTTTCCAGCTCTGTCCTTCTATCTCTGGCTCTTGCATTTGAGTGCATCTGCTGCTCCAGGTCCGCACAGGTGTCAGTGTAGACATGAAGCCCACTGTGTGGACAGTGAATCCACCTGCACAAGGCTTTTTGTGACTTCAGCAAATTTACCTCCTGCGGTCCATCTTGCTACTGCCGCTACTCTTTCTTCTTCCTCTCTCATCCTTCTCCCTCTCTCAAGCAACACACGTACTGCCTCGGTTTCCAGAGGGGGAGAGGGACGGGGGCAGGGGAGCCCAGCAGCTTCCCCTCAAGCAGTCTTATCGGGGAGTTTGCAACATAAGTGCCTCTCTCCCAGAACGGGAGTTCTTAGAGTGACTGCTAAGAGAACATTTTCACCGTCTTTTACATTCTCCCATGAGAAAAATATCTCTGCCCTTGCTGATTTACTATGCAAATTTTCTAAGGCATACATAAGAAAACAGAATATGAGATGTTCTTACTCACAACACTTCTGATACCAAATGCGTGGGGTTTTCTACACCAATCAATTCTCTGATTCGCTGCTGACACCAACTAGGTGTCTTATAATTTAATTCAATTCTGAACCAACTACCTGGACTTAGAACAGACTCCGTAAGTTTAAGGACTCAGTCCCACAAGACTGTCCCTCACTTTAAATACCAGATGCCAGTCCAGGGCTTCCTGTACTTCTCGCCAACTGGCTATAAATTGGAGAGTTTCTGTGACTCCCTCCTCAGGTTTGATAATTTGCTAGAATGGCTCACAGAAGTCAGGAAAGCACTTTATATTATTACTGGTTTATTATAAAGGATACAACTGAGGAACTGCCAAATGGAAGAGAAGCACGGGGCGAGGCGTGGGGGTGGGGCACTCAGAGCTTCATACTAGATCCACCTGCTCCAGGCACGCCACCCTCCCGGCACCTCCATGTGTTTGCCGACCTGGGAGCTCTCTGAACTCCTTAGTTTTAGGGGTTTTTTTTGGAGGTTTCATTATATGGCCATGATTGATCCAATCATTGGCCATTGGTGATTAGCCCAATCTCCATCTCCTCTCCCTCCCTGGAGGTTAGGCGGTCAGCTGAAACTCCCAACCCTCTGATCATGCCTTGGTCTTTCTGGTGACCAGCCCTCATCCCAAAGGCCCAGCCACCAGTCATCTCATTAGCATACCAAAGACACTCTTAGCACTTTGCAAATTCCAAAGGTTTTAGGAGCTATGTGCCAGGAATCATGGACAAAGACCAAGAATCTATTTCCCATTGTACCATAGAACCTGAGATTTATTTGTGGCATCCATATCTCATATACATTTCTTTATTCTGAGGGACTGGGCAGGACTTTTTAAAATCTGAGGCCCTTTTTGGGATGTTGCTTCTTGGCTCTGCCTCATTACCTTAGGTATTTGGAGAGGGTGTCACCTTCTTTTCACTGACTTGGTGTCACATACCCACCCCTACATGCAGGCATTGGGTTTCCTTTATCAGCAGAAGTCCTTGCTGGTTCACGAAGGCCTGGGCCGGTATCATTGGTTTCTGCACAGTGGTGTTAGGGACTGGAACTGTGACCATGGATCCTTTGCCTCCCAAACAAATTAAGGTTTTCACATCACACAGTCTTGGGAAGTCCTGTGTGCTTCTGTTCTATATTGTATGCCTACATTCTGCCAGGTCCCATAGAATCTCATCTATCCTGTGTGTGGCCTGACTCCGTACTGAAGGCAAATTGGTGGGTTTTTTTCCTACACCTGCCCCTATTGTGTTGTAGAGTGTAGTCATAACCAGAGATGCCTAACCTACTTATTTCTTTCTTTTGGGGCCCTGATTTTTGAGGATCTGACCACAGGAGGCTGAAAATTCTGCAAACCATATCCTGGTTCTGCAAGTCCAGTTTTGATGCTCTCATTTGTTCTCCAAGGACAGCTGATAACCTTGCCTCTCTACCTCCTTCCACATTAGGTTCCCCAAGAGTGAGAATTCAGTGGCTTCTTAGGTTACTGCAGCAGGCTGAGCTTCTCTACTAACGGTCCACAAGGCTGCAGTCATAGTTTGGAGAATTAGACCCCGTTACAGCAAATTGCTGTGGGAGCAGTACTGTCCACTGCCTGTCCATTATTCCTCCTTTTAATTTAAAACTCTGGCTGGGCAGGAATAATAGCATTTTTCCAAATGCTGAGTAAATATTTGTTAAATTAAATTTAAATAAATTCATAGCTGTAGGACACAGGGTTTAACATTTGTAATCAGCACCCACTGTTTAACCAAGGGCAGTGTCAAAGTGAGACGGAGGCTCACCTGCACCCCCATATGCTGTACATCTCAACAGAGGGCTGTCTAACGAGTGTGCAAACCCTCAGTATTGACCAGGATCAGGAAACCGCACTTCTTGCTCAGAGAGCACTGTGCATGAGTTCTGCTTTCCCTCTGCAGCCTTAGGCAATCTCTTCTACCTTCCTCACACTATCCAATTCAGATGAATTCTTCTCAACAAACCCTTGCAAAGCTTCCTAGGTGAGAACAACTGGATTAGGTGTTGTTGGAATACGGAGTTGGATAAAATATCAACTCTGCCTTTGAGGAATTCACAATCTAGTGGCTCCTCTATTCCTAGTTGTGTCACCTTAGGCAAGTCCTTTAATCACTCTGTGCCTCAGTTTCCTCATCTGTAATACTGGTATAGCAATAGTACCTACTTTGTAGGATTGTTATGGAGGCTAAATGACTTAATAAGTATAAAGTACTTAAGAGTGTGCTGGCACAATTTACCGAATGTTATCTGTTATATCTATTCAGGCAGTCACTGGAGTAACTATAATCTGCTGTCTTAACACCCCACCTCTCACCCATGCTCCCAGCCCCCGCTCTGATTTTCCACTGTTCTCTGACTTTTCATGTGACAGTGATGAAAGTGAGTGACCCTTGTGGTAGAGGGCTGTGTGCTGGCTGAAGTGGACCTGGACTTATGGAGAAGGTGATGGAAAAGCTCAGGCTACTGCTGCATTTTCTATGCATTTTGTTCGCAGTGGAGCTAGTTCAGCATCGCAGGGGTTCATGTGTTACACTTCCCTGCGGTGTTTCCAAATCAAATCCCTGTGCTGGTTATCAATGTACTGATCCCGAGACACTATGTATTTAGAAATATTCTTTTGGAATTTCTGTCCTAGCGCCTTCTTGAATGTTCTTTATTCTCAGCATCCCCATTACCTTATGGATTAAATTGCTTTTCAACAAGGTTTTCTAATAAATCACCAATCACATTCTCTTGGAGAGGACCCGAGACAGACCTATTTTCTCATTGAGGTCAGCTCTGTTGTTTTGGAAGGGAACAATCACATTACTGCTATTTCAAAGCCAAACCAAACAAAACCAAAAAACCCTTTGCTTCCAAGGATGGGTTTCTCTGGCACTGAAAATGCAGACAACTGCTTGAAATGATCAGATTTCGGTTTCTGACTGTACAGCCGAACTCTATATTGTCCCAGCACAAGGAAGGGCAGTGCCAGGCACCCTCTCGTCCTATCCTGCAGGAACACGTCTAGGAGCACAGTTAGTTCCAAAGTTTCCAGAATGGGTGCATTTTCCAATCGTGTTGAGAGGCAGTGGTTCATAATATTGTGAGAAGTACAGAATAAAAAGGTTAAACTGGTATGTTTTGGCTGGATGAGGATTAATTAGGAGATGATTTTTGAGGACTATTATGTGTGTGCTAAATTTACTGACCTTTATTCCCCCCGCATAGAATGAAGCTCTGTGCTCTGTGCTCATTATCCTTAAATGTTTTCTTTTCTCTGTATCATCACCTCATTCATTTTATTTGGTCTTTTCAAAATGTGCTAATTTGGAGCAGTAGGCTTCACTGATTCTTGGGAATAGGACATTCAGTAGGCACGGCTATATAGGCCTTAGGAAAACGCTTTGTGATTAGAGGGGCTTTCTGGCACTTAAGATGGGGGGCCCCTGGTCAGGTTGGTGAGGATCCCAACAGATACCCTCCCTCTTCTCTGTGGGCGGCAGGCATGTCTAAAGGCCCTACAAACAAGTTTTAGAACCAGGCTTACGTACCGACTTGCCGATTCTTGGCTTTTTAGGGACCATGATCTATTTTGTTGGTTAACTAGAGTGCTTTCCCTACCATTCTGTTTTCTTTGTCAGCCTTTGGACCAATTGCTATTATGTTGTAATGTTGCCCAAGGGCAGGACAGAAGGAAGATTTCAAGGTGAGTCCTGGGCAGTCTGGGAGTGTGTACCTCTGCTTTGTCTGAGCATCAGTTCATAGGATTTTACAGAGTGCAGATGGTCTCCCTGCCCCAGAGTCCCTCAGATCACCAAGGTGGCAGACAAGAGCAGAGGAGGAGGTTGGGGTGCGGATGGCAAACCTAGGCAAGGGAGCCTAGGCTGGAGGTACAGGTTGGCCAGGCGGTTCCCCTGGGTCTAGGCTGAGGGGGTCTAGAGAAGAAATGATTGTGGCAACAGAAGTCTCCTCTTTGGTTCCTGTGTGCTCTTCATGTGCCCCAGGTTGTGGAGAGTTAAAGACAAGGAGAAGATCTGGGTAAGGGTAGTAGAAGGCCCAGAACACAGTGGAACCATTTCCACCTGAGGTCTCATGTTTGTTTATCCTTCTCATAATCTTTCTGCTTCTTAGTCTTTATAATCTAATGATTTGCTTTTTCTTTTTTCTTTTTATTTATTTATTTTTTGTAGATACGGGGGTCTCACTCTTGCTCAGGCTAGTCTCGAACTCCTGAACTCAAACCATCAGCTCGCCTCAGCCTCCCAGAGTACTAGGAATATAGGTGTGAGCCACCACGTCCAGCCCAATATAATCTATTGATTTGAAAAATAAAGGTTGAACTCAAAGACAGTGGAAATAGAGCTCTTTCGACTGCTGGACATTTCCACTTGGCTCTGGCTAGAAATGCTGGTGAAAAAATATGAGAGGATGAAAGAAAGTAGAAATAAGGATTGAAATTAGAATTTGTGGTTTTATTTGGGTTTAATTAATCTATGTTTCCCTGTCTATTCTATTTTAAGCAAGCCTTGATTTAAATATGCAAAGCTTGATTTAAAAACAATATAATTTTAAGAATTTCAAAAACTCATATAAAAGAGTTCATTGTATTTTAAAACATACTCCCTTGGTGTGTTATAAATATGAATTAATTATCGAGGAAGCAATTTGCAAGCAACTTAGGAGTATGTCTAATTGTGGGTAGTAAGCTACTCAAGGTAGTAGGGGTCGGCTGCTCTGAATGCTTGCCCAAATCCTTAGCACATGTAGGTGTTTGGTACGTACCGAATCCATAATCAGGATGTTTTGACTCCCCGGACTGCTCTGCATAGCTGAATTTTAAATTGCCACTCGCCAGCAAGGCAAAGTTGAAGGTGAGGCGCAAGTCTTAGCACTAGCAGTAGCTGGATGAGCTTTCACGGGACTAAGAAAGATGGAGTTTCCAGGGCTTTGACATTTCATTCTCTTGTTATATAGCAGCCATAAAAAAGTCACTAACATTTTCCCGTCTTCCTTACTGATACATACCAGCCATAGGAGAAATGAGGGTCCCAGTCTCATGCCTAATTTGGTAGCTTAACCGGTGAAAGAAGCTGTGAGACACCCGGAGCAATAGGGCTCACGTCAGCAGGTTCGCCCAAGCAGAAGTCCCTGCGAAGGTGATTGAAGTGGGAAACTGTTTCATGAGAAAGTCCCTTTGCTGAAAAATCCAGTGTGAATGATTACCGAAGGCCATTTCTAAAGTTATTTCTATAATGTGCATTTGCTGAAAATGGAAGAAAGTGACAGATGCTAATGTTTGCATATTATGAAGCTCGATGTTGTACACATCAGGACATTTTACATTTAACTTAATGAGTCGCCCAGATGTTCATTGACCAGTTGCTGTCTTAAACTTGGAGACTGATTTTTCCCCTTATGCAGTGGTCTGCTCTGTATGTGGCTTTTTTTTTTTAATATGTGGAATATTATAGCACTGAAAATATTACTGATGCAGATTTTATTCCCAGACCATTGAGTCTATTTAGGTATGTCACGCTCATAAAAGCTCATGTTTATTGAAGAGGGTTATTAAATTTACTATAAGGTTTCATAAAGACCCTTTTAGGTGAAAAATGCAGGTAGAATGATTTGAGTGGATGCTTTATAAACCTTTTACGAGCCGAAAAAAATTCTAAATGCAAATGTCTTACATAGAAAGTAAAAGCAATTTGTTTTTCTCATTAGGTGCCAGACAGACGGCTAACGTGAAGATGACAGATTTTGAGATCTGTGAAATCAGAGCCAGCTTTCTTTAACTGAGGACTCCTAGCTGCTTACATTCTCTATCAAAATGAACATTCATTTCAAGGTTAGGTACAGGCATATAAATGTCTGCCTGGTTTGGGAATGGTTCTATTTGAACCTTCGATATATTGTTGAAAGGACTGGAATACATACAGTTTAAAACACACCTCCACCCACACACATGCATGCACACACATTCACATGATGTTACAGGATACCGTCCATAATTAAAGATATTCATCATTATGTTCATTTAAACTGGTATAATAAGAGTACCTCACACTGTTTCTCTTCATTACTATGCAAGACCAGAGCTTTTATTTCTTGATTTGGAATGATTCCAGAGAGTCATTTCAATATTTGAGCTTTATACGTTATTATTAATCATGATGATCATGCGCTTTTCAATATTCATGCTACTTCACTACAATTTTTATTAGCTGTTTCAGAAAAATCACTTACTACTCTCTTGCTGGTGAAGAAGCAGAGACACCAAGTTGTACAATGACTTTTGTCTCACTGTGGATTCTTGGCATAATTGGTATGAAAATCCATGATCTCGTAGTTTTACACTCTGACACTGAGGCTCTTCTCACAAATTCTCCTTCTTGAGAATAAATTTTCATATTAGAAGTTTCAGATGTATTTGGGAAACTAAAAAAATACCATTATACCATTGAGTAACACATAACAGATTTTCAATAAATATTGGCTAAAGAAATATGTAAATATTTGTTGGAAATTTAAAGCATAAGACTGTCAAAATAATGCTTTGTTTGTGTCAAAGTAACATGTTTTGAGTTAATTAATGGTAATTGGAATAGACCACTAGTTAGTGGGTAAGATGGATATACCATGTGTTTCAGAGTAAATAATAAATCACTGCAGGACAATAAAGGGAGTATATGTCTCCAAGAGCTTTTCGGAAAAGGTGTGATGTTCTAAATGTAAACTAGTAGACCAAGGAGATAGTGAAGATTTATTTCCTCTCTGTTGGCATAAATAGATTTCTTTTGTTAGCCTGTTAATGATGATGTGTTAAAAGTGTTTATAAAATAACCTCAATTAAAATTACAAAGCAAATGTACTACAATTAAAATGCCTACAAGCCCCAAAGGCCATGACCATTAGCTTTAATATTATCGAGACAGATTGCATTCCAGGAACCTAGCTATTCCCTGTGTATGAGGAAGATTTAACAATGTAATGCCATCTAGTTTGTGACCACAGACAAGAAAATCACATTATCCTATCAGCTAATGTGTACCCATCAATGTCTTACTGTTTTGCACCATGTTGCTCTTGATCTGGTGTCTTGATAAATTCCATTACATAATAATTTAGGCGGTTTAAATATAGTTTTCTCAATTTTTACTCCAAAGTATAAAACATTCTAAATGTTCTTTCTTTAAAACTATGTTGTGCAGTTATATCACCGTTCAAAGAAAATATGTGTTCCACAGGAGGAACACTGCACAATGTGATACACAGAGCGATGTTTGCTCATTGCTTACGTTCACAATGGCCAGGCAAACGGGATGCTGCCCGCGTCACTTAAAGAGGGCAGGACAGACATTTGTCTCTGGTTTTAAACTTTTTATCAGATCATTCATCACGGAGCCTACTCTTTCAAACTTCTTAGATTTTTAATAATATAGTAAAATAAAACAAACACATTTTCATTTTGTTTTTAGAACTGTTATAAGCAGTGCAGAAAATCAGAATTCTAGACTTGATATAATCTGTGTTTATATAATGAAAATATTTTCTAAATAGACTTTATTGTTTGGACACAAGTTTTATCCTTTGCTCTGTGTGAATCCTCTGTGGCAGAGAGGCAGTGGGGGAGAGGCTCTGGTCCAAACAACACAGCCTTGTGATGCCTGAAGGTGTTACATATCCTGGGCATTTGGGATTGTCCTGTGCTTATGGGGGAAATGCTATGTAATATCCACATCATGAATTTAGGGACTCATTCAAAAAATCCTTATTGAACACCTAGTGTGTGAGAGACACAGGGCTGAATCTGCTAAGACCTCCGAATAGAGTCCTCATGAATGTTGAAAGTCTTCTGTGCTCTCACTGATTAAATATGTTGACTTGAGTTTGGGATGGCTCGAACCTGAAGTCCTGGGGGTGAGATCCCATTCTGATGATTTGGCAGCTTGGGAAGAGCCACATTGAAATAGGGAAGCCGGGGTCACCCAAACAACAGGCATAACAGCACTCTGTTTATCATGTACAGTAAAGTGTTGGGCAAAAGAATGTATCTGGGCTTGTGTGACAGCAGAGTCTACTTGTCCTTGTCACCATATCACCTGCTTTGCCAGCAATACATTTCCAATGACTGAACACATTATTCACAGAAGATAGGATTAGAATGTTTTCAGGAATCTTTAATGCCCTCTTATCTGGTGAATGGTTTCCTTAGGCAAATACTGATTTCAAAACACATTCCTCTTAAAAATATAACTGTTTAAGGAGCGATCAAATTAAATGGGAACTCTAACTTTAGTTTTGCCATTGGTTTAACCACTGCCCCACCATACTAAAAAAAAAAAAAAACAAAATCACATCAAATACACACAAAACAAAAAATGTAGAACCAAACTCCATGAATAAAATACCTTTAAAAATCTACTCATAGACCACATTAATGTGACATGGTTTGAGTTACCTACTCTTACAAAGACTTGTAACAATTCTCAAATTTGGAATCGCTCGTAACTGAGGGGAAGTTTCCCAACTCCTTTTGCCTCCCATTAACTATTTGCATAGTTGTAAATAACATCACAAGATCAGTTAGACACACAGTAAATATGCTCTTCCAATTTTCAAAATCTCTAAATCATAGAAAGGGCTCCTTGCTATTATAATTATAGCATTGCACAAATTCAAGTGAGAATAATAGCAACAACAATAATAGCTGATATACAATGATATGTGCTGTGTGGTAACTATTGTTCTGAGGGCATTTATATATTCACTCATTTAATACAATTAGCTGCGAAGTAGTTATCATTATTAGTGCCATATTATAGATGAGGAAACTGTTGTACAGAGAGGTTTAGTAATTGTCTGAGATCACTTACCTGGTAAGTAGCAGAGCTGGACCCAGACTGGGACTCACTCTGCTGTCCAGGATAGAGTGCAGCGGCATCATCATAGCTCACTGCAACCTCAAACTCCTGGGCCCAAGCTATTCTCTTGCCTCAGCCTTCGGAGTAGCTGGAACTACAGGCATGCGCCACTATGCCTGGTTGATTTTTCTATTTTTTGTAGAGACGGGATCTCGCTCTTGCTCAGGCTGGTCTCAAACTCCTGGCTTCAAGTGATCCTCCCACCTCAGCCTCCCAAAGTGCTAGGACTACAGGTGTGAGCCACTGTGCCAGCCTACAGCTTGCATTCTTAATTACTGGACTACACCCTTTTTGTAAAAGTATTCAATCTCTTTGCTGTTGCTTATGTTTTACTAATCCAGTAGTTGACAATGAGAAAGTATCTACATGCACGCATTGTTTCTTTTGGGTTTAATCTTTCTTGTTTAAAAATTTCCCTTTTGAATAAGGTAAGAAAGTAAAACTGCACATGTAAGAAATTAAAACTGTGCAAAAGAATACTGTGAAAAGTAAGTCTCTCACCCACTTCTGTTACTTCCACTTCCCCTAGCCAGAGGCATATCTTGTCCCCAGTTGCCTGTGTATGCTCCTAGAGATACTCTATAGAGCACATACAAGCTTTTATTTTAAATCACTTTTTAAAAAAATGGTCAAATTTTCTAAACAGTTGAACACCAGTCTACTCAAATCAGTGACACTAAATGTGTCCTGGAAAACCAAGATCCCCAGACACTTAGATAATTATATTCAGTTGGGCATAGTGGCTAGGATACCTTAAGCTTATGCTTCCCCTGCTATGGGAAGTACAGCCAGAAGGTTATAAACGTGACATGTTTAGTCTGCGGGGGCCCAGGTGGACACTGCGCTCGGAGCCTCTGGTCATTTGCTACTTGCAGCATTGCCAAGTAGCACCAGCAGAATCTGCTTCAAAGACAGTCTGTCCCAGAAGAAACACACACATTAGACCAGCGGCGACACCAAATTCCAGTTAATATGAGGACGTGTCTACATGTACAAACCAATTTAAAAATCTGAAATTTAAAAATCAACTGTGGAAAAAAAGTGTATTCTCACTGATCTAGCAAATCCACTTCAAGAAATTTATCCAAAGGATTAGTGACATGGATATTCATGACAACCATTTGGGACCAAACTTAAATAATCAACAATAAAGTCTTGATTAAATAAATTACATTTTATCAATAGAAAATCATGTAGCCATTAAGAAGATGGCAAAGAATGTTAAATGATATGGAAAGGTGTTTGCTATATATGATTAAGTGAAAAAGAGGTATATAGAGAAAAATGTGTATAGAAAACATTATTTATGATATATGGAAAGTGCAGTCAGAGATCCTAGCTAGTGAAATAATTTACAACAAATATTAACCCTGTTTCCAGGTGAAAACAGGCAATTTTAATGACTTTTGGAAGCTTTTAGTTATTTACTTAAAATCCAAAAAATTTAACAGTGAATACTTTTTATCTGTATTGAAAATAAAAAGATTTCTCTTTAAACTTAAGAATACTTGATTAACTCTCCAAGCAACCAGTTGCAGATTATTCACTAAGCAATTATTTAAATAGTTTTTTCTTGGGTACAATCTAATTCTTTTTCAACCATCTGCTAGCATGTCTCCCTCCCACCTTTGAAATTGAACCCGTTCATGATTTGCTGATTAAAATACCATGTAACCCCTTCACAATGTCTTTAGATTATTATCTGGCAGGCAATTAATGTTTTTAATTTAGATGTGTTGCCTGAGTGCTGTTGAACAGCCCCCAGACTCTTACAGTTTAGCCTTGATGACAATGATAATAGCTCGCGCCTGCCTGGACGCTCCCTGTACTGGGCACCGGGCAAAGTGCCTTGCGAGTGGGATCTCACTGAATCCCTAACAGGCATGGACTATTAGCTATCTCCTCTTTACAGATATGGAAACTGAGGTTCCACGAGATTAAGTAACATGTCCAAGATGATAGACTTGATAAAGTGAAGGAGCCAGGATTCCAGAACATAGGCTTTTAATCAGTCTAAAATACTATGCTGCCATCTATAAGGCTGTCCCATCTCAGATTTGATGATCAGAGATTTTTAAAGCATCTTATAAATCCCATTTTGTAGACAGTGAAAATGAGCCAGGAAATGGGTGATGTGTGCGTGCTCAGAAAGATAATCCGTGGAGAGGCAGACACAATCCAGCATCCCGTGGGTCTCGTCTCCGCACTTAGCACTAACTCGCTTTTCAGGAGACCATAAACCATCTCAGTGTCCTGTTCGGTCCTGTGATGAAATAATGGGAATGTGATTTTTGAGCCGCTCAATAATGGAGGAGATGGAAATCTTCCCACCTCATCTTGTTTATGGCTGATTGTGCACACACTTGCCCATCAAGATCATTTTCAAAAGATGATTACTTCAGTGTGCCCAGGCCTGCAGGACATAAGTACGTGGGCAGTGGTGGTAGGAGCTATAATTATTCTTAATGAGAAAATATGCAGGTAATGACTTGGATGACCATGTATCTGTAATGTATGAGTTCCAAAGCCCAATGAAGTAATTAAGCAATCTGCAAACATGCAGAAGGAAAAAGTCTGGAATGAAAAAGAACCAGAAAAGAAGAGTTCTTTCCTATCTGTCTGTCTGTCTTCCTTACTTGGTCGCATAGGCAAATCTTTCTATACCTCAGAGAAAGTATTTGTTGGAGGCCAGTTTTTCCAAGTAATCATTTCAAAGGATAGTATTTGCTCCTTATGGAACGTGAATTTGCGTATAGATTTATCCTTATTGAGTGCTTTCACGCACATCACCCCATCTCCTGCCAGGAGCAGCAGCAGGAGGTAGCAGAAATTGGCACAGATTGGAAGTTCTGAGTGTGAATTCGGCCCCGTGGTTTACCTTAGGTTAATCTCTACTTTATTCTTTGGGGCGCTGGTTCCAACTTCATGGGCTAATAAGTGTAGCTGCTATTATTATTATAGTTCTGCTATAGAGCAGGTTTCTTATTCCTGTGTCACAAATAAAAAATCCAAGGCATGATTATTTGTCCAAAGGCACAGAACTGGTTGAAGGCAGAGATCTCAGATCTTCTGGTTGCTATTGTGTACAGACAGTGTATTATAAAAAGAAAAAAGAAAAAGAAAGAGAGTTTGGTGGTTGATCGTGGTGATATCATGATAAGCCTGAAGTTGTTCTGAGCATCAATAATAGAAGATTTACAAAAAATAGACTCTTTCAAATGGCTGGGGGTAGAGAAACTATTTGTAACATGTAAACCAATCGAATCCAGTGGGTACTTTTGAGGAATGCTAACCAATATATTAGTCTTCTGAAAGATTTATGGAGTAAAAGGCAGGGAGGAAATGGCTAGATTAGGGCTGTCTGGGGAGCAATTAGCAGCACTTACCGACTATTAAAGCACTTTGTCCTTAGAAAACAACAGAGAAATTCAGAGAAAGCTTTCTTTTTCCCCTTGAATTTTCAGGTCTCTGATGCCTAAGTTTGCAAAACATTGTCATATGATTAATTTATGCTGCAGCTTTTAAGTTTCTGTACAGCGGTACCTTGGTTATGATGTTGTCACTGTCTCTAACAAAACAGCTTCAAGTCAAATCAGGATTTTCTGGGGAAACCTCGAAAGACCAAAAAGTGTTGAGGGATGTTATCGGTGACCCAGTAGGTGGCAGCCTCCCCTCTGAGTTAATGCCTTGGTGTTTCCTAGCAAGACGCTTGGGGGTGGACGGGGTAGGGGGAAGGACTCTGACTTTATTTATTTGAGAAAAAAAATCTTCCCTTTTTTGAGGTACACCGGGGAAAATGGCAAGTAAGGAAGATATGACATTAAAACACTTTTGCCCCTCTCCTATCCATATTGGATTACTTGTCGGCTTCTACACACATTTAGATAAAGTGCTTCTTATTTAAGGATGTATTGTTTTGTGTTACACCATGCTGAGCGGATACTGCATCTCTCTCCACTCTTGGATATTTATTATTTTGCCTTCCCTTTGTAAGAGATACTGGCTTTGTTTGGATACCAAAGGCAAATAGATGCACCATATGCACAGGCACAAACTCCTTCAGTTTTTGGGAAAAAAGTTTCATTAATGTTTATTACCATCTGAATGAAAGAAAAATCACTGATCTTCCTCACTTTCATGTACCCGTGAACACTGACCCATGGTGTGTGGCTGCAGCCAGTCCTCACAGAGCCTGGTGTCCTTACGTTTCATTCTGAGGCTCACGGTCTCAATGCCCCTGCAGGAGAACACCTGCCCCACCCTGGGTGGCTCCGGGGTGGACCAGTCCATCTGCTGTCGCTGAGACGTTGGGTCCAGCTTCTACAGCTAATCCATGTATGTCCTACATTTCCTAGAAAACGAAAGGAGCTAAGTTCATGGGGGAAGAAGAGCTAACATTAATTGACTCCTTATTTTATACTAGGCACTATACTAGTTACATGTTTTAACTCATGTCTTTCTTACCAAAAGTGAGGGGGTTGGGAGTGATGGAGACGGGACTAATATTATCTCCATCTTAGGGGTGAGGAAATGAAGGCTCAGAAAGGTTAATTAATTTGCTCAAGGTCACTCAGCTGGTGAGAACAAGGATATGAACCAGAAGCTTTACATTAGGGTGTTCAAACTTATTTTTAATTTTAATTTAAATAGGTATTGGTATTTACTCTTGGGCTATGTAGAATGAGTGGTTTGTCACCCAGACACACCGATGCAAACCCTTTCTGCCCTAGTATGATTCATGTATTTCACCTTCTTCAAACTAACAACCTTTAAGAACCAGAAATCTACAGTTCTGACTCTCAACTCAAACCTCAGCCACAAATACCCTAGCATTCGTCTGATTGTGTGGATGTCTCCAGAGAACTTGGTGGACTAACCTCTAAGAGTTCATTTGCATGAGGGAGGAAGAGGGGCCCAAACTTGGTCCAAAGACAAGCCTAGAGGTTGGAGGAGAGGGCAGAAAAGAAGTCTGTTTCTCAGATCTCCCGCAGCCCCGTCCGAGTGGTAGAAATCAGGGACTGAGAGTAAAATCTGAAAGTTGTTTGAAATCTCAGCAAGACGGGGGAATATAATATACTGGGGGCTCGTGTTATAAATGAGGTCAGAAAGCTACGTGGGAGAAATGTTTCCTCATTTCACTACCGTCCAAACATACAGGGTCAGTGACATCTGTTTTGACTTGGACTCTTTGGAGTGATGTTAGCAAGTAAGAATGGACGGTCTTGTCTCGGTGAATGGGCTATAGCCAGAGAACTGCTGTTTCATAATTTTTACTGTTGTGGTATAACAGGGACACCCCAGGTATCCAAAAGAGATACTAGCCAAATGTTTTGTGTTGGGTTTGGGATTTTAAGGGACAGGGCCCTGTCTGATGTAGTCTCAAATTATACCACGAGGGCAGCCCTTACTTGATCTACTCAAAAAGCAACTCTGGTTCTCACCCGCTTAATGGGTCCCTTGAGGTGAGATCCATGAGGAAGTAATGAGCAGACAAGAAATCTTGCTTAATTAGGTCTTTGGATGATATTAACACGGTATTAACATGATCTGTATTCCCTCTTATTCCTCCTCCCTGCCATCTAACCCATTTCTGAAGGGCAGAGTAATTACTAGAAAAAAAGGGGACGGACCTCATCCAGGCTTGGTGAAGAGAATATGGGTAATGCTTTTCCGAAAATAACTTCCAGAGGGAGGAGGATTGTTGCTGCTTTCAAATATTTGAGGGCCTATTTTGTGGAAGAGGGATTAGTCTTGTTCTGTAGGCCTCAGGAGGAAGAACTTAGGCCACTGAGTAAAAGTCACAGGGAGAAAGACTTAGCTCAGTGTAATGGAGAATTTACAGATGGTCAAAGCCACACAGCGTTCGAATGTATTCCTTTGGGAAAGAGTGAATTCTCTGCCACTGGAGATGGCCAAGCAGAGATCAGAAGCTACCTGGTGGGATTATCCTAGAAGTGGGGAGTAGGAAGGGTTAGAGTAGGTGATCTTTAATGTTCTTTCTAATCCTGAAATTCTGAGATTTTGTGATCATAGGCTGCTGGATTTTATTGAATCAACTGAAAGTAATATTTTTTGAAATAAAAAACCCCTTTTCCTGTGGTTAAAAGAAGTGGTTCAATAGCCCAGAAAAAACAAGAAAGCTTAGGCTTTCTTGACCCTAAATTTGACATGTGAGGGCCTCAAACCCCTATTTTATGGGTTGAGGATCTCATAAGCTTGCCTAAGATTTCTGCTACTTCCCAATATTGCTTTGATCCTGATTCTGAGGGCAAGTACACTGACCCTGGTCCTTTCCTGCATCCTTCTGGTGCAAAATTAGCTGCTTTACTGATAATTCACTGACAACAAGCATTTTATTAGTTTTCGTAGCATTTACTTAAGATCTGGAAGTTATGGGATGGGGATTCCATGGTATAACTCACAACCTCTCTTCATTTCCTTCCTATGTTACTCCCTTTCTTTTCCTTTTTTAGAACAAGGACCACATTCTCCATGTATTCAGTTCTGTGAATACCTGGGCTTTTCAGGGGCCGGTCTTCTAATCCATATTGGTCAGGATAGGTGAGATGACTCTTCCATAACAAACTAACTCTAAACTCTTAGAGGCTATCACAACAAAAGTTTATTTCCTAATCTTGGTGGATGTCCAATATGAGTCATCAAGGGACTCCACAGAGACACTCAGGGACCTAGGCTGATAGGGGCTCCACCATTTCAATATATCAAGCACTCCTCTATCCTTCTACCTCAAAATGACACGTGGTGTCGCTTCTCATAGCTCATTGGGCAGAAGATGCCCAACAAGGCTCCACTAACTTTAAAAGACTTGGAAATACAGGGAAACAATAAAATATTTGGTGAGCATTACTGTTTCTGCCTCTTGGCCAAAGTAGGAATTTTCATATCAATAATGGCTCCCTCCCCAAAAGGAATTCTTATACTTCATACTAAAAGAATATTTTCTTCTTTGACTGACATTCATGTTCTCAACTTAATTTTGCCACAATTCAGCAACAACTTATGAGATAAATTCCTAAATTAGGAAGGTAAGAACTCTGCTTAGCTGTGGTTATATTTATGTTTGTTGTCCAAGTTAATGGGCACTATTTGAAAGTTTAGATAATGCCACAACTATCCAAATGCAATACATTAGACAAGCCTGCAGTCACAAATTATTTCTGGCTCAGAAAGAAAGTAATTATGGGGATATGGCCTTTATTCTTTTAGTTTTACTATGCCTGTATATTTTGAGCTAGGGCTTTCTTTAACCCAATCTTTAATAGCATTGGTTTGCATGTGAGTATCTCCACTATTTGAGAATGGATTATTTACTTCTAAAGATGCTTCAGGATTTTTATTACTTCTGACAAAATTGATGATAGAAGAGAGATATTTTAATCTAGGCTTAATAGTTTTCAAAATCTGGTCTGTCTTTTCAGAGACTGCAATTTACTCTGAAAAGCTCAGGTTTTAGATTTTTGCTCTGTATCAGCAGTATGTTTATTGGCATGAAATATACTTTGCTTCTCAATTTTTGATAATTGCTATTTCTGGTCCATGATGCTAGTTAGTTAGAGTATTTTGTCAGGAAGGCATTTTATCCCTCACTTTTAAAAACATTGTCTTTAATTCAGGCTGTCTTTCCCTGTCTACTCTGATGCCCATTTTGGTAAACTTCTCTGAAAGATAAACTTGTGCATCAATAGGGTGCCTCAGGGAATTTCCCAAAAGTGGTTAATGTCAACACAAGTGAGAAATATTTTAGGAACATGTGCAGTCTCAAAATGTCACATTTGTACCAAAAATCAAAACACAGTTTACCAAAGCAATAAGCAAGATAAAACCAAAGCAAGAAACCCACTAATCAAAAAATGTGGAAAAAACAATTTTAATATTGTTTTAGTCATAGACATTGACAGTCTCTGATCCTGGCCTCTTTGTTAGCGAAGGCACCGAGACCCAGAGGGGAAGAGACTCACTCAAGATCACAGAGACAATTCCAAGGGCCAAACATGGGTTTTGTGTTGACTGACAAAGAAAACATTATATCCCACAAAATCAGAAGTGCAGATGTGGTGAGAATGCTAGAGAGAAAGTACCAAGCAGTCTCCTGTGTGTTTACTCATTCATTCCTGTACTTAAACATTTATAGAATTCCTACTATGTCAGGTGCTGTACCAGGTTACTGGGTCAGAACCCAGAGCAAGGCAAAATCTCTGTCCTCAAGGAGCTTGCTTTCTGTTTTTCTAACATTGACTCAAATTCCATCATTCATTTAAGACCAGACCTCCAGACACATAGATATTCTTGTTTATAGGTTCTAGGCTCTATAAGCTTATCTACCCCAAATACATTCCCTACTTTAGCATGAAATATTTATCATAATATTGATATTTCTACCATGTATCTCTCCTTAAAATTGAGAAATCTTATATTGGAAAAACATTTTAAGCTACCAATTAATTTATAAATTATTTTGAGTAATGCAAGGTGCTAATGATTTTAGGACCACCTAACACAGTCTGGTGGTGGCCATTGACTTTCCCCCTTTGAGACTTTCCATTATTTGAAAGAACCCAATTCTCTGTATTAAGTCTCTTATGGATTGAAAAACTTAGAGCAGATTCTTTTTGTTGCATCAAATCCTGACTCTTGTACTAGGTCAGTCCACTTATAACAGCAGCGACTTAATTCAGTTCAGAAGAAGAGTAATGTGAACTCCTAGAATTTACTTGAAAAGGGATGGAAGTTTGTCAAAACCCAAAAAGCATTGCTTAGGGGAGTAAGTGATATTTGATCTTGAAATTTAAAAAAAGGTAATGGGAGAATTAGTTTCTAAATTATTAAGCAGTGTCATTTAATAAAATGTTCACAAGGCTTCTTGGAAAGAGTATGTTCTGGAAATAATGATGGGTCAGTTATTCTTGGGTATAAAAGGGCAAGAATGGAACCCAGGAGGTCTCAGGCTCAAAGACACCCCAGATTGGGTGGGCAATAGTTGGAGTTGGGAGTTTTTACATAGCATCAATGAATATGTTACCTTGCCTGGCTAAATCAATGATTAAAGTCATGAGATGAAAGTGTATCACATTGTGGACAGTGGGGATTTTCCTACGCTGGTTTAACTGAAACACTGATCAGGACTTTAACCTCACCCATAGCAAGGTGACCCATATGCTGGTTGGCCCCGAGGGCAGCTTCCCTGATTACCCCATGACACCTCCTTAACTTCATCATAAAATATTTATTTGCACTAAAGCATTTGTGAACAATGCAGATTTTACTAAAGGTTTCATAGGAGAGATTGAAGACATGATTTACATTGCATATGTTAGAATACAGATGGTCCCTGACCTAAGATTTTTCAACTTTATGGTGGTGTGAAAGTTATATGAATTCAGTAGAAAGTGTACTTTTTGGATTTTGATCCTGTCCTTGGCTAGAATATGTGGTATGATACTCTCTCAAGATGCCGGGTGAGCCACGTGTCTCAGTCAGCCTTGCACTCATGAGGGTAAATAACTGATTATTTACAGTATGCTGTGTTGTCAGATGATTTTGCCCAATGTGGGCTAATATAAGTGTTCTAAGTACATTTAGGGAAGGCTAGGCTGAGCTACAGTGTTTGGTAGGCTAGGTATATTAAATGCATTTTTACTTATGGTATTTTCAACTTATGATGGATTTATTGGCACATAACCCCTTTGAGAATCATCTGTATTTCACTAAAAAATTCCCTTTAGACTTGTCTCATCTCTGAAGTCCTTCATCTGGCCATCAGCCATAAAATTGTCTTCTCTTTCACTCTGTGTAAGCCATATTCTTGACAAGTCTATTATAGTTATTAGTGAACACTTTTAGAGATGGACATAGGAGGGTTGGGGCAGTTTGTGACAACAGTAGATAGTGGCATCAAATTAGGATGAGCTCTCCAATTATTTTCTGTAACATCGTTAATATGCTATGGTACATATGCCAAGACCTTCGTGTGTTTTTCTCTCCACCTGTGAACTGAGATAATAGCTTTTTATTCTCATTTTCTTTTCTATCTCCATTCTTGTTAGATTATCAGGAAGTAATTTTTGTTTCCTGTAATAAGAAAATGGGTAACTTTCCACATAAAAAGTGGTTGCCTTTTCTTTTCCTGCTTCAGTAGTTCTTGTAGGTGAGAAATTAGACTTCAGCTCCAACAGTCCTAAAGACTCAGGGCTCAATTTGTCAGCAGCCATGGATAATTGTTTCCCCAAATAATTGCCACGTAAGTGCTTAACTAATATAGCAGAAAAGTGTCTGTGAAAAATGGAATTATATAAGAAATACAGTTTGGAGGACTCTAGCAGTTCTGAGTGCCTACAATGTTTTTACATGTATTTTCTCACTTAATTCACTCAACACACTTTAATGTGTGTTAAGTTAATTGACTCAAGCACACTTAAGGTAGGCTAGGCTAAGCTATGGTGATCGGTAGATTAGGTGCATTATCAACCACGTTTAACAGTTGAAGAATTTGAGGTGGAGAGAAGTTAATTCATTTGCCTGGGCCACAGAGCTAACAAACAGTGAAACTTAGAATCAATCCTAGGTCTCTGAGTTAGAAGCACAGCTCCGTGTGTGCAAGTGTGCGTGCATGTGTATGCATGGACTTTTGTTGGGGAGGGTATGCAAGGGAAGGAGAAATCATAGTCCCTCAGCACATTCTTCAATATGGTCCCTTTCCAATGGCCAAAACCAAGGGAAAGTGCTAGCCTTACCCTGTGGTTAAGACTGCGATGGAAAGACAGAAGTGGGAGCAGTGAAGCAAGACTACAAGGACTGTAGAGAAAGTAATTTCAAAACTTTAATTATAACAAAATAGTGTTTATACATTGAATAAAGTTAGAAATACAGGTAAAAATAAGAAAGTGAAAACATCATGTTCTCATTGCCCAGGGATTACTCCTATTTATACTCCATATACTTCCAGACAGACACATGTACATGTGTGTATGTATGTATGTATTAACATTTTTACAGCATGAAATTAAACTGTATGCACTGCTTTGTAACGGCTTCTTCACGCTAGCCGTCTTCATGTTCCCTTGACACTACGTTGGCTTGCTGCCTCCCCCACCAAACTGTGTGTGTGTGAGACTCCTGTCTCTGCCTGGCCTTGGCTCCAGACTTGCTTTCTTCCTCATAATGTCAGAGTCTGGCTACATTCTTTTCACAATAGCGTCTTATTCCTGAGCAAAATTTTTCATCTCTTATTCTAAGTCTAAACACAAAAGGCAATGGGATGTAAACAAGGATGAGATTTAGATTAGATATCATAAATTCTTCATCTGGACTCCAAACTGAGCCTGTGTAGGCATGGCATGCACGTGCATGTACTGTATGTTAACAAGCAATAGACAAATGGCAAATAAATGGTCTGATACCAGGGTTCATTCTGTCTTTTTATAGTTCTGAAGTTACAGTTCTGTTCAGTGATAATTATGGTGGGAAATGATGATTCAAGGCCCCTCAGAATCTGACATGACTTCTGGGTCATTATCAAAAAAAGACTGATGCATATCAGGGTTATTTTATGATTAAGAAGTAGGAGTAACTATTCCAGTATTGTGAATATTTAAACAACAACATCCTGCTACTTTCTTTCATTACCTCCTGAAAATTTGAGATGTTTCTTGTGTGGTCAAGCTCCTCTTCGTAAGGTGAAGTAAACAGAGTCATTACTTGGTTTTGCTGATGATTCTACTTTATAAAGCATCTTTGAGCACTGTTTATAATTTTTAAAATTAATTTTAAAAATTAATTTTATTTTTAATTGATACATAAAAGATGTACATATTTTTGGGGTACATGTGCTAATTTAATATATTCATGTGTAATAATTTGTAAAGATAGAATCAGTGTAATTGGGCTATCCATCACCTTAAATATTTGTCTTTTCTTTATGCTAGATCCATTCTAACTCTTCTCTTTTCGCTATTTTGAAATATACAATAGATTATGGTAAAGGATAGTCACCTACTGATCTATCTAATGGTAGGTCTTATTTATTCTATCAAACCTCATATTTGTACCCATTAATCAGCTTCTCTTCATTCTCCCCTCCCCTCCCTTATATTTTTTTTTTTCTTTTTTGAGACAGAGTCTCATTCTTTTTGCATGGGCTAGAGTGAGTGCTGTGGCATCAGCCTGACTCACAGCAACCTCACACTCCTGGGCTCAAGCAATCCTTCTGCCTCAGCCTCCCAAGTAGGTGGGACTACAGGCATGCGCCACCATGCCCGGCTAATTTTTTTCTATATATTTTTAGTTGTCCCATTAATTTCTTTCTATTTTTAGTAGAGACAGGGTCTCGCTCTTGCTTAGGCTGAGTCTCGAACTCCTGACCTTGGTGAT
>CAUYSK010009223.1:0-59832 GCA_963575035.1 Avahi laniger
TAACTAGAAAACCCTGATTCTGCCATGAGACTACCTGGAATTGATAAACAAATTCAGCAAAGTCTCACGTCATGAAATTAGTAGCATTCTTATACGCCAACAACAGTCAAACTAAGAACCAAATCAAAGGCTCAATACCATTCACAATACCAACAAAGAAAATAAAGTACCTAGGAATATATTTAACTAAGGAAGTAAAAGACCTCTATAAGGGGAACTATGAAACACTGAGAAAGGAAATTGCACAGACCTAAACAGGTGGAAAACCATACCATCCTCATGAGTCGGCAGAATCTTCATTGTTAAAATGTGTATACTACCCAAAGTGATCCACAGATTCAATGCAATCCCTATCAAAATATCAACACCATTTTTCACAGATATAGAAAAAATAATTCTACACTTTGTTTGGAAGCAGAGAAGACCTCGTATAGCAAAAGCAATCTTAAGCAAATAGAACAAATTGGGAGGCATCAATTTACCATACTTCAAACTATACACCAAGGCTATAGTAACTAAACCAGCATGCTACCGGCCCAAGAACAGGGACATAGATCAATGGAACAGAATTGAGAACCCAGGTATAAAACCATTTTCCTATTGCCATCTAATCTTTTACAAAGAAGAAAAAAGCATACACTGGGGAAAAGAATCCTTATTCAATAAATGGTACTGGGGAAACTGGATAGCCACACATAGGAGACTGAATCCGGATCCACACCTTTCATCTTTCACAAAAACCAACTCACAGTGGATAACAGACTTAAATCTTAGGCATGAAACTATAAGAATTCTAGAAGAAAATGCTGGAAAAACTCTTATAGACATTGGCCTAGGCAAAGAATTTATGAAGAAGACGTCAAAGGCAATCATAGCAACAACAAAAATAAATAAATGGGACCTGATCAAATTAAAAAGCTTTCAGCCAAAGAAACTATCACAAGAACAAACAGACAACCTACCGACTGGGAGAAAATATTTGCCTGTTTCACATCCAATAAAGAGCTGATAACTAAAATCTATATAGAACTCAGGAAATTCAGTAGAAAAAAAATCAAACAATCCTATCAAAAAGTGAGCAAAGGACATAACATAAACTTTTCAAAAGAAGATAGACTAATGGCCAACAAACATATGAAAAAATGCTCAACATCTCTAATCATCAGGGAAATGCAAAACCACAATGAGATATCACTTATCTCCAGTGAGAATTGCCTTTATCAAAAAGGCCCAAAACAATAAATTTTGGCATGGATGCAGAGAGACAGGAACACTCCTACACTCCTGGTGGGACTGCAAACTGGTACAACCTTTGTGGAAAGCAATATGGAGACACTTCAAAGAGATAAAAGTAGATCTACCATTTGATCCAGCAATCCCATTACTGGGCATCTACCCAAAAGAACAAGAGACATTCTATAAAAAAGACATCTACACTAAAATGTTTATAGCAGCACAATTCACAACTGCAAAGATGTTTGAACAACTTAGGTGCCCACCATTACATGTGTGGATTAAGAAAATGTGGCATATGTATACCATGGAGTTCTACTCAGCCACAAAAAACAATGGTGACATAGCACCTCTTGTATTCTCCCAGACAGAACTGGAATCCATTCTACTAAGTGAAGTATCCCAAGAATGGAAAATAAGCACATTTACTCACCAGAAAATTGGTTTTAACTGATCAACACTTAAGTGCACATACAGGAATAACATTCATAGGGTGTTGGGCAGATAGGAGGGGGCAGGAGGGGATAGGTATATACACAGTATGAGTGTGATGAACACTCTCTGGGGGATGGACATGCTTGAAGTTCTGACTCGGGTAGGGCAAGGGCAATATATGTATCCTAAACATCCTCAGCATAATATGCTGAAATAAAAAAGAAAACAAAAAAAGGAGTGGCAAGTGATACTTTACCTCAATGAGTACAGCTTATCTGCATAAATTACTTAACATGTGAAATTGTTCTGAACAGATATTTTTTATTATTTCCCATTTAATTACTTATTTAATCATTTATAACAGTGAGGACTCATGGATATGAATTTTGTATAAGAAATTAAAATCCAACACTACTTACTTATTTTGTTGTTGAAAGGGTTTCAACTTTGGCTTTTGGGGGCTCTTCCAGTTGTCTCCTTTGCTCTTTGACAGACCCCCATCAATGCAGTGTGTGTGTGTGTGTGTGTGTGTGTCTGACACTATAAGATAATTCAGGTTCATCTTACATATATCCTGTCCCAGTCTTGGAACCATCAATTTCTCTCATCACTCATGTTTCCTTTTATTGGAGAATGGTGTTAGATATCAAGATGTGGGTACTAGGTATGCTCATTGCCATTGGAGTGGCAGTGCCTTCTAAATGCTCCAGTTGACAGAGCAAGGAAATCTATATGCATCTATGAAACTGTGTACATACGTCTGTGTGAATGTTTCTATATGCAGTGACCTGTATCTAAATTATGCAAAACAGGAGTTCATACTTATATCTCCAACTGTCATTTATTACCCCATGGACCATTCTAACCTCTTCCCCTAGCTTATCTGTAACCTCCTACTGCAAAAGTGAGACACCTGTCTCTGACATTCATCATCTTTTACTCAATTGTTCAGTTCCAGTATTCGTGTATAGTGGTTTCAGATTTTTTATCCCATAATCCCTAGGAAACAACTTTATCAACTTGAGTACAGTAGTACCCTGCCCCTTATGTGCAAAGGATATGTTACAAGACCCCCAGTGGATGCCTGAAACCACAGATAGTACTGAACTCTATATATACCATGTTTTTTCTTATACATACATACCCATGATAAAATTTAATTTAGAAATTAGGTACAGTAAGAGATTAACAATAATAACTAATCATACAATAGAAGAATTATAACAAGCATCCAGCATCACTACTCTTGCAATTTAGGGCCATTAGTAAGTAAAATCACAAGCACTGTGATGGCACAACAGCTGATCTGATAACCAAGATGGCTACTAAGTGACGAATTGGTGGGTAGCATATACCGTGTGGATAAGCTGGACAGAGGAATGACTCATGTCCTGGGAGTAATGGAGCAGTAAGGCACGGGGTTTCATCATGCTACTCAGAGCAGTGTGCAATTTAAAACTTATGAATTGTTTATTTCTGGAATTTTCCATTTAAAATTTCTGGACCATGGCCGATTGCAGGTAAATGACATCTACAAAATTGAAACCATGGATGAGGGGGGCCACTGTATAGTGCTGATACAGAGTTTCTTTGCCATTTGTTAGACTCCCTGATTTCCAACGAAAGTCACCACCTTACTTGTAATATACTTAGATTATGTTATGTTTTATTTCCATCCTGCAATTTCCCAGATTCCTAAAATAATTTTTTAAATCTTTTTATTGAGCAAACATTTTTAGTTACCCTGTTTTAACCAGGCATTGCTCTGGAAATTCAGGCCATGCATGTAAAAGACAACAGACATTTTCACTGTTGCCTCTCAGTTTAATTGGGAGGCAAGAAAAGAGATGCTTATGATGCAGCTGATTTTGCTGGGCTCTCTTATGGGGGTAAGAGGGCCCAGAGAAATGGCTTTCAGACTTGGATATTTGGCAGGGTTGCCATTCAAGAAGTCAGGCAACCAGACAGACAAACGGACCAAGAAGGATAGCTGGAAACTGGAAAACTAGGGGAATATGTAGGCCTACAGTTGCCAAAGTTTCTGATTTTTTCAGGAAAAGTTACATATCTAAATTTCTTTGTGATTACTCTTGATTTTTAAAAATTTTTAATTGTGGCAAAATATATATCACATAAAATTCACCACCTTAATCACTTTTAAGGGTACAGTTCAGTAATGGTAAGCATACTCAAATTGTTCTGCAACATATTTCCACAAGGTTTTTATCTTACAAAACTGAAACTTTATACGCTGTAAACAACTCTCCACTCTCTTCATCCACAGTCCCTGGAAAAGCACCAGTCTGTTGTTTCTTTCCACTACTCTAGATATCTCATATTAGTGGAGCCATACAGGATTTGTATTTTTGTGATGGGCTTATTTTGCTTAGTATAATGTCTTTAATGTTAATCCATGTTGTAGCCTGCGAAAGGATTTCCTTCCCTTTTCAGGTGGAATAATAGTCCATTGTATGAATATACCACATTTTGTTTACCCATTCATCCACTGATGAACATTTACATTGCTTCGACTTTTTGGCTATTTTGAATAATGCTGCTATGAACATGCATGGTGTGCAATCATCTCTTCAAGACCACTGTCAATTCTTTTGGACATATACCCAAAAGTGGGATTACTGGATCATGCGGTAATTCTATCTTAATTTTTTGAGAAACCACCACGTTTTCCATGGCAGCTGAACTATTTTACATACCCACCTACAGTGCACAGGGTCCCAGTTTTCTCCACATCTTTATCAGGATTTGTTTGCTGGTTTTTGTTTTAGTTTTTGTTTTTTGATAGTGGCCTTCCTAATGGTTGTGAGGTGGTATCTCTTTGTGGTTTTGATTTTAATTTCCATAAATTACTAGGGAAATTGAGCATTTTTTCATATGTTTGTTAGTTATTTGTGTGACTTTTTTTGAGAAATGTCCATTCTAGTCTTTTGCTCATTTTTTAATTGGGTTAGTTGGTTTTCTGTTGTTTAAATATAGGAGTTCTTTATATATTCTGGATATTAACCCCTTTTTAGATACATAATTTAAAAATATGTCATTCTATAGGTTGCCTTTTCATTATGGTGATTGTGTTGTTTGATGCACAGAAGTTTTATTTCTGATTTAGTACAATTCATCTATTTGTTCTATTGTTGGTTGTGCTTTTGGTGTTATAACCAAGAAATCCTTGCTAAATCTAATATTATGAAGCTTTTCTGTATGTTTTCTTTTAGAAGCTTAATATTTTTAGGTCTGATCATTAAGATTTTAATCTCTTTGAGTTAATTTTTTATACTGTGTAAGGGAATAGTGCAACTTATTTCTTTCACATATGGATACATAGTTTTCACAATGCCATTTGTTGAAAAGACTATCTTTCCTCATTGAAAGGTCTTAGAAACCTTATCAAATATCATGCGCTGGGCTCTCTATTCTCTTCCATCAGGCTAATCCATCGCATCCACAATGTGATGTCCATCCACGCCAGTATCATACTGTTTTGACTGTAACTTTGCAGTAAGTTTTGAAATCAGGAAGTGTAAGATCTCCAATTTTATTTCTGGTTTTCAAGATTATTATGATTATTTGGTGTTTCTTAAGATTTCATATAAATTTCAGGATGGATTTTTTCTATTTGTTAAAAAACACTATAAGGTTTTTGGTACAGATTGCGTCAAATCTGTAGATTGCTCTGGGTGATACTGGCATCTTCCAACCTATGAGTATCAGTCTTTCCAAATTTGTGCCTTCTTTAATTTCTTTCAGCAACATTTTGAAATTTTCTGTGTAAAATTCTTTTGTCTCCTTAAGTTTATTACTATTTTTTTATTTTTTGATGCTATTATATTATTATATTACTGTATTATTATATTATTATCATAAATGGAATTTTTAAAAATTTCTTTTTCAGATTGTATAGAAATGCAACTGATTTCTTGTGTTTATTTTGTATCTGATGACATTGCTGAATTTGTTTATTAGTTCTAACAGATTTTTTGTGGAATCTTTAAGATTTTCTACATATAAGGTCATACATAGTCTGTGAGCAGAGATAATTTCATTTCTTCCATTCCAATTTGGACACCTTTTATTTCTTGTTCTCTCCTAATTGTTCTGGATAGAGACTTGCAGTACTATGCTAAATAGAAGAGGTAAAAGCAGGCATCTTGTCTTCTCCTTTACCTTAGAGGAAAAACTTTATATCACCATTGGGTATGATGTTAGCTGTGGGCTTTTCATATATAGCCTTTACTATGTTAGGTAGTTTCCTTCTATTCCTGTTTGAGCGTATTATCATGCAAAAATTGATTTTTTTTTCAAATGCTTTCTCTGCATCGAGATAATCATTCTTTTTTTTCACTGAATAGTATTCCATTTTGTGGTTGCACCCCAGTTTGTTTATTCATTAATATGTTGAAGGACATGTTAAATGGTTCAATTTTTGGTCATTACACATAAAGCTGCTATAAACATTTCTGTATACATTTTATGTGGACATCTGCTTTCATTTCCCTTGGGGAAATAAGAGTGTGCATGCTGGGTTGTAGGGTAACATAGTATTTAGCTTTGTAACAGACTGTCAAACTGTGTTGCATAGGGGCTGCATCATTTTGCATTTCTATCTATAGTGAATGAGAGTTTCTGTTGTTCTACATCTTTATCAGCATTTGGTATTGTTGATTTTTTTGAACTATAGCCATTCTAATAGTTTTATAGTGGTATCTCATTTTCTATTCAATTTTATTGCATACATAGACAATAACGTTTTTAACTTCCACTGAAAATAAGCATATAGGTATTAGCTCACAGAATTGAAGCAGTATCTGTAAAAACATGTTCCAATTGATAAAAATATGTCTCCACAGAATATATAATAATGTAATTTTTAAAAAATGGCTTGCTTAAGTTCTTTCTACCAGGGCTGATGCTGACACCGGGACATTTGTACTACTGTACTGAAGTCTTGACTATAGTTTAATCACAGAACATGATCTCATTCTGATACTCTACTCGTATTTCTTAGAAACAAAATTTCATTGCGGAAGCATGAAGTTTGGCCAGTCTTAGTTCATTGGCTAACAATCCACTTTCCTGGGAACTGAGTGAGGAAATATATACATTTCTTTTACTCCTTTTTTGTTATTATAGGCAGGGTCTTATTTCCCAATTATCTTGAAATATTCCCCCATATAGGAATGTTTGTGTGATGCTGGGCAGTCCAAAGTGGCAAAGGACTTTAACACACCATGGGAAAAAGTCAAAATAGGTGAGAGTAACTTATCATGGAAGGCTTTTGTGAAAAGCAGAATTTTAATCTACGTAAGTTCTGAATCTCAAGAAGGACCTAACCATAAAGAGATCAGGGAAAACCATTGCAGGCAGAGAAGACAATGAGGACAAAGGCCCTAAGGTGAATGGGAGCATGGTATGGGAGAAACCAACAAAAGTGGGGGGTGGGTAGCAGCACATTATGGGTTGGAGGAAGTGTGGTACCAGATGAATTTTGATTTGAGGAGTTGTTTAAGCCCAGATAAAATGTTTTCACTCATTCTTCGTGCTCTGGGAAACCATGGTAGGATTGTCAGCATGGGTGGCATGACCCGACTGCTGTGTAGAAAGCTGACCATGCTAAAGAGTGGGCACACAGAGATGGAGAAGGGAGGGTGGTCAGGAAACCATGGTAGTCTCATCAGAAGCCATGAAAGCAAGAAGAGATTAAAGTGAAGTATTTAAAGTGTAAAAAGAGAAAACCATACAACCATAATTCTATTTTGGTTCTATTTTATCCTTCTATTTTGGAGGAATAAACACTTTACCAGACAAACAATAACAAAGAATGCCTTCCTAGAAACCCTGCACTGTAAAAAATGTTATAAGAATTCCTAATGTATTAAGAAAATAATACAAATCAGAAAATTAAGTCAACATAAAGAAAGGAAGAATATCAATGAAGGAATGAATGAAAGTAAATAAAGTTTCTTATTTTTCTCATTCTTAATTGATTGGCAACATAATTCTTATTTTAAACATATTGTTCATTAAAATAATAATAACAATGTGTTGTGTCTTAAAGAGTATGGTTAAGACACGTGAATGACAGCATAGGAAATGGAAGGGATAACTTAGGAATATTCTGTTACAGGTTCTTGCACTACACATTAAACAGTATCGTGCTATTTGAAAGTGCATACAAATTGTTAAAAATGTGTAGTGGAAACTCTAAGGCTAACTAACACTAACTGCTTTTAAAGTATAGTTAATACAATAAGGGAAGAGATATAATGGGCTTAATAAAATGCTGAATTTAAATCAAGGAAGTCAGAAAAAAAGGAGGGCAAGAACCAATAACAAATATATAAAAGTTATAAAGATGGTGGACATTAATTCAGTTATATCAATAATCACTTTATATTTATATGGTTTAAATATATCAATTAAATGACAGAGTTTATAAAGGGAATATAAAATACTCAACTCTAAATTCTATAAGAAATTCACTTTAAACGAAAAATAAAGGAATGGAGAAAAATATACTTTGCTAACATGAATCAAAGATAGGTAGAAGAGACGTATTAATTACAGTCAGAAAAGACTTCAGAATAAGGACAGTTACCAGGATTAAAAAGGGGAATTAAATAATAAGTAAGTAGGGGAATTAAATGATGATAAAGTAGTAGAATCTCTAAAAAGATATAGCAATACTAAACAACCTAATAACAGAATACCAAAATATGGGTGGCAAATACTAAGAGAACTGAAAGCAGAAATAGACATATATTGTTATAATGGTAGCCTTCAACAGCAGTCCTGCAATAACTGATAGATCAATCAGGGAGCAATTCATTAAGAATATAGATGAACTAAACAGCACTACTCTTCAAATTATTATAGACTTTTACAGGATACTTCATTGAAAGACAGCAGAATACATATTCCTTCCAAGGTTACATGAAAATTTTACAAAAATAGACCACATTGTATGTCAGAAAACAAAGTTGAACAATTTTTTAAACAGTAATCATGCTAAGTATATTCACACACAATAAAGAATTGAAAGCAAAAATTAGTAACAGAAAGATAATTGGAAAATCTGCAGATGGCTGGAATTTTAACAATACCCTTCTAAATACTGTATGAATTAAAGAAAAAGGTCTGGAAAGAAATTTAAAAATATTTTGAATTAAATAAAAATGAAAATACAGTTTATCAAAATATGTGGAATGAAGAGAAAGCAGTCCTTAGATGGAAATTTGTACCATTAAATGCATACAGTAGTAAAGAAGATTGAAATCAAGGGTCCAAGCACTCACAACAGGAAATTAGAAAAAGCAGAGTAATCAAAGCCTAAAGCAAGAAGAAACAAAAAATAAAATTTTCAGAGAAAATCAATGAAATGGAAAACACACATACAAAAACAATAGGAAAAAATAAATGAAACAGAATGCTTGTTCTTTGAAAAGATAAAGCAAGTTGATAAATTCCTAGGAGATTAACCAAAATATCAAGAGAGAAGGTACAAATTACCAGTGCAAGAAATGGAAGTGGGGTCATTCTTATTGATCCCATGGATATCGGAAGGCTAATAAAGGAATACTGTGAACAATTCTATGCTCACAATTTTGATAACTTACAGGTCAATTCCTAAAATTCACACAAGGAGAAACAGACATTATGAAATGGCCTATGTCTATTAAAGTAGTTAAACCAATAAATAATAACATTAAAAAAGAAAGCACCAAATCCATAGAGTTTATCTGGCTAGTTCTATCACATATTTAATGAAAAAGTGATAACAATCCTCCACAATTTTGCCTAGAAAACAGAAGCAGAGGCAATAGTTTGTAACTTATCCCATGATGATGCCATTAACTTAATACCTACAGATATTTTTAAGAAGTATTACAAAAAATTAAAAGTAATATTTCTTGTCAACAGAGCTAAAATGATCATCAACAAAATATTCAAACCAAACAATGTATAAAAGGAATTATACATCACACTAAATGGGATTTTTTCCAGTTAAGCAAGTATGACTCCACATTTACAATTCAATCAAATCCACCACATCAAAAAATCAAAGGAGAAAAAAGATATGGTCATATCAATCAATTCAGAAAGTGAATTTAAAAGAATCCAACGCACATATATGTTAAAAACTCCCTACAAGCTAATAATACAGGGGAACTTCCCAACTTAGTAGATAACATTTACAAAAAACCATCATCTGACATAATATCTAATCATGAGAAACCAGACACCTTCCCACTAAGATCAGGAACAAGGGAAGGATACACTTTTCTCATTATTTTTATTCAAATTGTACTGAAGTCCTAACTAGTTCAATACAATGAAAACAAAAAAATAAAGTTATATAGATTGGAAAGGTAGAATTAGCTTTATTCAGAGACAACATCATTATCTATGCAGAAGATCCCAAAAAGTCTACAAAAAACAAAAACAAAACAAGAAACATCCTAGAACAAATAAAAAAGCATAACAAGATGAGAAGATAGATATTTAATATACAAAAGTTAATTGTTTTCCCATTTATCAACAATAAATAATTTGAATTTGAAGTTAGAAAAACAATATCTTTTATAATAATACCAAAGAATTGAAATGCCCAGGTCTAAATCTAATAAAATATGTACAGGATTTTATGTGGAAAACTACAAAACTCTGATGATAGACCAAAAACAAGCTAAATCAATAGATGCTCCATGTTCATGGATAAGAGGACTCAATATTGTTTAGATGTTGATTTCCTAAAATTGACCCATCAATTTAATGAAACTCCCACCAAGACCTCAAAAGGTATTTTTTAGATATTTAAAAGTAATATTAAAGTTTATGTGGTAAATCAAAAGACTTAGAATAGCCAACAAAATATTGAGAAAGAAGAACAAAGTTAGGAGAGCTCATTTTTCCCAATTTCAAGACTTACAAAAAAGCTACAATAATCAAAGCATCGAGTATTGGCAAAAGAATAGACACCAAATAATAGAAGAAAGAAAAAAGACCAGAAATAGCTTCACACAAATATAGTCAGCCCATCAACAAAGGATCAAAGGCAATTCAATGGAAAATGGATAGTTTTTTTGACAAATGTGCTAAAATTATTGCAAGGTCATATGCAAAAAATGTTAGTAATAAATGCAGAAGTAGATCTTAGCCCTTTCATGAAAATAAATTGAAAATTAACCATAGACCTCAATTTAAATACAATACTATAAAAATTTTAAAAGGAAGCAGAGTATCCAATGACCTCGAGTTTGACAATAGTTTGTAGATATACCACCAAAAGTATAATTCATAAAAGAAAAAAATTGATGAACTGGATTTTATTAAAATTAACAATTTTATTTTTAATAGAATAAAAATACAAGCCAAAGACAAGGATAAAATTTTATTACTATTATTGTTTCAATAGATTTAGGGAGTACAAGTGTTTTTTGATACATGGATGAATTGTATAGTGGTGAAACCTGGACTTTTAGTGTTTGAAGCAACCTCACTTAGGGTCTGTAAGATTAAGGCAAAAGGAATCAAACATCAGCCTTTCATTCTATGTGACAGAACAGTTTACCACTGGAGAATGGGTTAACAATTCTGATACTGCTGTACATGTATACTAGATGTGAACAATTAAATACATGAATGGCAGATGGTGTACCCATCTGTTGGAGTGGCAGTTTACAAATAAGGAAGGGAGAAGGTTGTAGTGGTTCATGTGATAATGGGTTGAATTAGAGACAGCAATATTAACTCAGATTTACTTTAAATTATCTGTAACAGATAGTTACATATAGAAATGTGTATAAATAGATACTGGTATAGCCTCTTTCATTGGGCTTGACACTATTGTGCTTCTCAGATATTATTTTTTACATATTGAAAGTTTGTGGCAGCCCTGCATCAAACATAGTTTTTCCACCAGCACATTTTCACTTTTCTCTGGGTCACATTTTGATAAAAAAGTATCACAATACTTTGACTTGAAATTCCATTATTGTTATGTCTGTTATGGTAGCTGTCATGAGAGATTTTTTTATGTTACTCTTGCAATTGTTTAGTGGTGCCAAAAATCTTGCCCATATAAGATGGCAAACTTAATTCATAAATGTTGTGAATGTTCCGACTGCTCCACTGACTGGCCATTTCCCTGTATCTCTCCACTTCCTTGAGCCTTCCTACTCCCTGAGACAGAATATTATTGAAATTAAGCCAACTAATCCTACAATGGCCTCTAAAGGTTCAAATGAAAGAAAGAGCCACATGCCTCCCACTATAAATCAAAATCTAGAAATGATCAAGCTTTGTCAGGAAGGCATGTCAAAAGCTAAGCCCAAAATCTAGGCCTCTTGTGCTAAACAGTAAGCCAAGCCATAAATGCAAAGGAAAAGTTCTTGGAGGAAATTAAACATGCCACTCCAGTGAACACACAAATGAGAAGAAAGTGAAACCGCCTTACTGCTGATGTGGAGAACATCTTAGTGGTATGTCTAGGAGATCAAACAAGTCATAACATTCCCTTAAGCAAAAACCTAGCAAGGCTTTAACTCTCCTTAATTCTGTGCTATCTAAAAGAGGTGAGAAAGCTGCATAAGGAAAGCTTGAAGCTAGAAGAAATTGGTTCCTGAGGCCGAAGGAAGGAAGCCATCTCCATAACATAACAGTGCAAGGTGAAGTACCAAGAGCTGATGCAGAAGCTACTGTGAGTTATTCAGAAGATTTAGCTACGATTGATGATGAAGGTGGCTACTCTAAGCAAGAGATTTTCAATGTAAACCAAACAACCTTCTATCAGAAGAAGATAACTTCTAAGATTATTATAGCAAGAAAGGAGAAGTCAATGCCTGGTTTCCAAGATTGAAAGGACAGGCTGACTCTTTTATTAGGAGCTAATGCAGCTAGTGATTTTACGGTGAAGCCAATGCTCATTTACCATTTTGAAAATCAAGGGTCCTTAAGACTTATGCTTAATATATTCTACCTGTGTTTTATAAATGGAACAACAAAGCATGGGTGACAGCATATCTGTTTACAGCATGGTTTACTGAATATTTTAAGACCACTGTATAGACTTATTGCTCAGAATAAAAACATCCCCTTCAAATCATTACTGCTCATTGACAATGCATCTGGTCACCCAAAGACTGATGGAGATGTATTATACAAGGAGATGGATGTTGTTTTCATCTGTACTAACACAACATCCATTCTCCAGACCATTGATCAAGGAATAGTTTAAACTTTCAAGTCTTATTATTTAAGAAATACATTCTGTAAAGGCTATTGCTGCCATAGATAGTAATCCCTCTGATGGACCTGGGTGAGTAAATTGAAAGCCTTCTGGAAAAGATTCACCATTGTAGATGCCATTAAGAACATTAGTGATTCATGGGAGGAAGTCAAAATATCAGCATGAACGGGAGTTTGAAAGAAGTCGATTCTAACCCTCAGAGATGACTTTGAGGGTTTCAAGACTTTAGTGAAGGAAGTAAGTGCCAATGTGGTAAAAATAGCGAGAAAACTAGAATTAGAACTGTAGCTTGAAGATGTGACTGAATTGCTGCAATCTTATGATAATACTGAAATGGAAGTTGCTTCTTATGGATAAGCAAAGAAAGTGGTTTCTTGAGATGAAATCTACTCCTAGTGAAGTGCTGTGAACATTATTGAAAGGACAAGAAAGTGTTTAGAATATTATGTGAACTTAGTTGATAAATCAGTCGCAGGGTTTGAGAGGATTGACTCCAACTTTGAAAAAAGAAGTTCTACTGTAGGTAAAATGCTATCGAATAGTATTGCATGCTACGGAAAAATATTTTATGAAAGGAAGAGCCAATAGATGTGGCAAACTTCATTCTTTGCTTATTTTAAGAAATTGCCACAATCATCCCAACCTTCAGCAACCACCACCCTGATCAGTCAGCAGCCATCAACACTGAGATAAGATCCTCCACCAGCAAAAAGATTATGACTCGCATTTGATCCAGCAATCCCACTACCAGGTATCTACCCAAAGGAAAAGAATTCATTATATCAAAAAGATACCTGGACTGGTATGTTTATCACAGCACAGCTCATAGTTTCAAAGATATGGAATCAACTGAAATGCCACCAACTGATGAGTGGATAAATAAAATGTGGTGTATGTATACCATGGAATACTACTCAGCCATAAAAAGAATGAACTAATGTCTTTTGCAGCAACCTGGATGGAACTTACCCTAAGTGAAGTAACTCAGAACAAAAAATCAAATACTGAGTGTTTTCACTTACAAGTGGGAGCTAAGCTATAGGTACACATGGTCATACAGTGTTATTATGGACATTTGAGACTCCAGGAATGGGAGAATGGGAGGGGGATGAGGGATGAAAAATCACCTATTGGGTACAATGTCTACTATTTGGGTGATGGGTACACCTAAAGCCCAGACCTGACAGCTATAAAATATATCCGTGTAACAAAACTGCTTTTGTATTTCTAAAAATATTGAAATTTTTGAAAAAATTTGCATAGATATCCTGCTTTTCACAGGGGCAAAGCATGCTTTCCCATAGTGACATCTTTCCAAAGAACAAAGTATAGAAAGAAAAAAGTCAATTTACAGTGGAGAATCCTGACAAACTATCTCAACCAGGTGATCGAGGTTATTATCAATAGTAATAAGTCATGTTGATAGTATTTTCTTTGATATGGTGTGATAAAAATGACATTTTCCTTTTGTAATCTTTCTCTAAAAAAACACATAAACTCAGTCAAATCACAAGAAAACATCAGAAAAATCTCAGTTCTGGGACACTGTACAAAATACCTGACCTACGCAAAATTTTCAAGATCATCAAAAACAAGGAGCCTAAGGACATATTACTACTAAATGCAATGTGTATTCTGGATGGGATTCTGTGGGGGGGGGCAGGGAAGGTATTAGGTAAAAACTAAAGGAATCTGAATAAAATATAGACTTCTCTTAATAATATATTAGTAATAATATATTATATATAATATAATAATACATTATAATAATATAATATAATATAATAATATATTAGTAATAATAACATAAGATCTTAATAACAAAAATACAGGTATAGGGTATATTAGAACTCTCAGTACTATCTTCACATTTTTTTGTCAGTCTAAAACTGTTCTAACATAAATGATTTATTTAAAAATCAAATATAAGCTCTGACTTGAGGGGGAGGATAACGGCAACATACGTAACCTAAACATATGTACCCCCATAATATGCTGAAATAAAATAAATAAATAAATTTAAAAAATCAAATATAAAAATAAGAAAGTTTAAGGACTTAACAGTTTTCAATTTCAAAACATACTACAAAGTTACAATGACCAATAATGTGATAACAGTATAAGCAAACACAAATAAATTACTGGAATACAATTAAGAATCTAGAAATAAACTAATAAACTCTTCCGTTTAGGACAACTCATTTTCAATAAATGTATCAAGGCAATTTAAAAAGCAAGAATAGTCTTTTCAACAAATGTTGCTGGGCAACTTACCTTACCATATACAAAAATTAATTCAAAATTGAACATAGACATAAATATGAGATAAAGTTATAAGAGCCTTAGAATAAAATGTAGCAGTAAATCTTCATGGCTTTAGGTTTGGAAAAGATTTATTCGGTAACATACTAAAAGATCAAATGACAAAATTAAAATATCAATCAACTGGAATTTACAACAATGAAAAACTTTAAGCTTCAAAAGACACCATAAAGCAATTGAAGAGACAAACCACAGACTGAGAAAAGATATCTGCAAATCAAATATCTTACATGCAGCAACAATGTATAGACAAACTCTTAAAAATCTAATAAACACAGAAAAGATGTTCAGTATTTTTAGTCATTAGGAAAAGGCAAACTAAAATCAAAATGTGATGTCACTTCATAGGAAGCACAGACATGAATATATGCTTTTTATTTTTCTCATTTTCTTTTACTTGGTTCATCAAGCAAAAGCGCACGCATCAAGTCTAGACATTTTTCTTGTATCATTCTTTTGAATGGCTGCTCCTTTTATTTCATGCAGTATTTTCTCTCTGAATTCTATTGGGCCAATGTAAGAATTCCTGAATGTAATTTCTCTAACATTCTTTGTTCTATCATCCAATTAATTTGCTACTTTATTCCATTTTGAGGGATTTCTCAACATTTTTGTAATGTTTTTATATTCTATTTTTAAAATTTTGATATAAAAGTCTTAATATCCAAGAGCTCTTCTTTCTCTACATCTTCCCTTTATTTATAATGCTGGCTTTATTTCATGTATAACCTAGCTTCTGCCATCTATCTGAAAAATTATAGTATGAGTTCCTCTCTTTAATAAACCTAGCTTTGTCTGTTTCCTCTAATTTTTTTCTCTGTTTTATCCTCTGCCTTTGATGTGGATGATTTTCTTCAACTCTTGATGTCCCTTCAGTATCAGTTAACGTTTAAGAGTCAGATACTAAAAAGCGAATTGGCAGCTTTGAGGACAGCATGCGTGGTATACCTACCATTGGGCTCAACTGTAGGGCTGTTCATGGGTACCCGAGCTACACTGGGAGAGCCCAGATGTATTATTTGTGGGTTATTTCTCTTAGATGAATTTTTCTAAAGATGCATCTTCTAACCTCCTCTCCTAGTGGTAAAACTGGCTGCCGTTGTTCTAAGAGTTGAAACAAGGGCAAACATACAGCAACTTACTGTCCAACATGTACATCTCACTTTACTTTAGGTACAACCTCAGCCATGTCTTCTGCTCTGCCTGGGGCTGAATACCCAAAGATTCTTGTTCAATTCTAATTCAACCTCCTGTTCTTGTCTTCCCCTCCTCAGCTCCCCTTTTAACAGCCCCTATCTCCGAGTCCCGTCTGAGGTCGGCAGTGTGAGTGTTTGCTGAACGCTGGCTTTGGCTACAGCTTCCACAACCCTTCTGGGATAATCTCCACTCATCTTCCGCTTTCTATCTTCAAACAGAATCACCAACAGCCCTAGCCCACCATTCTCCCTTCTTGTCCTCTTTTATCTTTACTATGTTGACCTTTAAAAATCACTTATTGTCATATAAAAGGGTTTCAGAAGGAAGGAGAAGTAAAAACACCTCGTCTAATCTCAAATCTCTCCATTTATTTGTTTAAGATTGTGTATTCACCACTTGGGAAGGCCTCACATTGTCTTTTGACAGATAATTCTGAAAGGATCAGATATGCTTTTTGCTATTTTATTTTGATATTCAAAACCAGTAACCCAAGGCAGTTTTCTTGGAGGTTGTCGGCAGGCATATCAGTGCTGCAGAGCACAGGTGTGCCCACTATAGCACAGTTTTCTAGCAGCTGCTTTGGGGCTCCCAGGCATCCTTAAAAATAAGCGTACCTGTACAGGATACCTCTCTGCCCAACAGGCACCAAATTTCCACTCCCTGTCTGGGTAGCCACAGATACATGGATCTTTAACTAGATCTTCAGGGTTTTTACATCCTTTCAGATCTTCATGTCTCTGATCCAGAGAATCATATCTGTTACGCTTATTTTTCTCAGCAGTAATTTAGAGTATCCTGAGCTCTTACAACTATCTCAAAGCACATAGCTCTAGAAGCCTGTTGGTGAGCCTTCCAGCAGAGCCAAGGTTTAGATGTGAATTCTGGAAGGCTTCAGACAATCTCAGGTCCATGGTGAAGTTTTCACAGTCTGAAGAATTCACGCTATTTTCTCTTTCTTAATGAGAACTACCTACCCTGAGAGTGAAAGATAAATGCATAACCCTTGTCTGGTATTTTTTTTCCTCTATAAAATTGTAGATTCTCAACCACCACAAAAATCATCTCTCTTCCAGTGTTTCTGGACGTGTCCATGTACTTAGAAACTAGCCCTGCTGTGTGCCCAATCTTTCTTCTTCTTCTCTGGCTGCCCACTCCTGTTGAATTCTCTTAGTTATGGCTGCTCTAGCAAGCGTTATTGCTTCTGCTGGGCATTGCAGCTGCTCCTGTTGGGCACCACTACTTTTACTGTGCACCAAAGTGCAAGGGAAAGTGTTCTGAGAGGCATTTTCTTAGAGTTAGCAATGGATCATTCTTTGTATCCTGATGTTTCAAAAGTGTTTTTTCCAAAACACTTTTGTTCAGGTTTGTTTGTTTTTTATTGTTGTTGTTGTTGTTTTCCGAATAAACTCTCTCCTGAGAACTCAAACATGAGTCCACAGAGGTTATAGGTACTTGAAAGAAAGAACTAATCTGAGTAATTATGACAGTTCTCAGTATCACTTTTACATTTCCATGATTTTTCTATATATGCCCTCTTTTATTTTTTAAGTAAACACCATTATTTTGGTATGCATAGAGTTCCACTGTTACTAAGATCTTGCATTAGTGTGGTACATTTTTTAACACTGATGAGCCCATATTGATACATTATTATTAACTAAAGTCCAGAGTCAGGGCCATTAGCATCCACTCTTTTTATTGCACAGTTCTACGGTTTAAAAAATTTTTTTTGTTCTTTTATAATTTTAAAAGAATTGAATATTTTAGTTATAAAATACATTAGGAATAACCCACTTCAAATTCTTCATCTGTCATTTAAGAAAAATGAGGGCCAGAGAGATTTAGGCCCTTTATCAACATCACATAGCTGGAAAGTGTGTGTGACAAGGATTTGAATTTAGGTTAAAACTCCCATTCTCATATAGTTTCTCTTCATTGACTTGCAGTTTGGTGAGTTGATTATCTTCAAAATAAAATGTCAGCTATGTAAAAGTCATATAATTTGTATAACACACATTTCCCCTCCTCATTGCCATCTCTAGAGCCAAAGACTCAATGAGAAGAGCCTTGAGGGGTTGTTAAGGGTTTACAGACACACTCGTATCTACCCCGCCAGGCTTTCTCCCCTCACTATGATGTGGTCTAGGTGTTCCTGCTGCTGTATATCCTGTTTCTATTCTACTAGATGGAAACTGGCTGGGTCTCTACTAAGTAATTGCTTTTTCTCATTATTGGGGGTGCTACAGTTTGGATGTTTGTGTCCCTCCAAAATTCATGTTGAAACTTAATCCTCATTATGGAAGTGTTAAGTGGTGGGACCTCTGGGGGAGTACGTGAATCACGAGAGCTCCCCCATCATGAATGTCCACATAAAAAGCTTCAGAGAGCTGCTTGGCCCTTCTGTCTTCGTGCCATTGGAGGACACAGCTTTTGGCCCCTCCAGAGCACGCAGCAACGAGGCATCCTCTTATAGCCGAGGACAGGCCCTCCCCAGACACCGAATCTGCTGGCACCTTGATCTTGGACTTCCCAGTCTCCAGAACTGTGAGAAATAAATTTCTAGTAGTTATAAGTTATCCCATCTAAGGTATTTTGTTATAGCAGAAGGAATGGACTAGACTGGGTGCTGCAAAATTAGGTCTTTGAGTTCTCTGAGTTGTCCAACTTCACTGAAAAGAAGACAGTGATTAAGGATTTGAGGAGAACCAAGAGTCAGGAAAAAAAGCACTAAAGTGTCACCTATGCTGTCCAGACTCACACCCTAATTAGGGGACAGACATGTGGGTCCAGTAGAAAAGGAACTCTTAAGGGTATTAATGCAAAGGTAAGTATGTAAATAAGACAAGTTCTGGATATTTTATTTCTTTTCAAAACCAAGCATAATGTAGACAGTATTTCTGGCCTTTTTGTCTTTGAACTTAACAGTTCCCAAACCACTGTGAAACAGTAAAAGTTAAATTACTTTATTTATGGCTTTCCTTGGTGGGAGTAAATTTAAAGAAAAAGAGTCCAATATGGTTTAATTCTTAAGAAAGTATTAATCAATTAGAGCTCTAAATCTATTTCCCAATTGTGAACAATGTAAGTAGCAGGTAAAACATGATTTGTAACTCATGACATTTTAATTTAAAATGATCAATGTGCCCAATTCACATGCTAAATATGTTTCTGGGTGACATATAAAACCTCTTAAACTGTTCACAAATATAAATCAATGCCTTATTTGCAGATGATTTTATATAACCCTTATAATGTTTTTTTTGATTAATCTTTTTATTTCAATGGAAATTTTAAATTAAGAGTTTATCATAACAATCAACATGCTATTATTCAGTATTTTACATCAGTTTTCTCAGCATTTGTTTTATATGTATAAATATGTCATCTTAACTGACATAATTTTACCTATATTCATTCTTCTCTTGTAATAATTATGAAGATTTTTACTTAGATTTTGGTTCAAAATTACAAATTCAGAATTAAGGTATTAATTATTTGCATTTTAAATTATCTAATATTTTCTATGCATGAGAACCACAGAAATGAAAAACAGATGAAACACTTTTGGGGGACCCATAAATCCCAAACCTGAAAGCAGAAATGTTATTTTAGAAGGAAACCTCTGGAATCATCTACACATCCATCCTGCTTTGTCTGATAATCTAGCCTACTTTAAAAGCATTAAACGAAAAATTCAGTTATATTAATAGATTGTCCTGTTACAATCAGTATGCTTTTTAATTCAAGCATTTTTGTGCTGTAGTTAAATCTTTTTTCCCATTATTTCTAGTGAATATAGATAGATCACATTGTTGCTTTTTGAAGATCACAGTCAATTAACATTGTTTTCACACTGCCTCTACCTGATAATTTTCTCTAATTATTCTGTATATTCAATTATAAAATTCTAAAGAAACTATGCTTACATACTAATAAGGTTACAGCCACATAAAGTTATTTATATACTCTTTCATATCACACAAAGGACTCAGTATCAGTTCATTTCACATAAATGGCACTCAGAAAATTTTTGATGTGATCAGTCTACTTATTAAGTAAAAGAAAAATAGAGACAACAAGATACAGAGATAACGAGCAGCTTAATGTGTCTAGGGTCGGTGGTAAGGAAAGTAGTGTTAATTTAGCATCAGCAGTGGCGATAGATCCAGTTTTCCTTGAAAAAAATATTGGTGCATTAGGGACTTCTGGCGTTTTGACGACTCATAAACTACAAAACACGTTCACATGGAAAATAAAAGAGCACTCTGCTAGGAGGAACACGAAATTCTATTTTTCAAAGAGTCATGCCACTCTTGTGATTGGGGCTTACTCAATTCCTAACTGGAATTGGTGGAAGGAAATTGGGATGCAGAGCAGCAGCATTATTTGCTCTGTCTCTGTGGGGGGCTCTCCCAGAGCCAGAGTGAAGAAACCATTGCACGGTGACACAGTAGTGCCCCTGGGAGGTGAACGGGGAGAAGGTTGGCAGCAAGTGGGCAACAGCATTTGGTGGCATCAAATAACGTCTGACTGTTCTTAACTGCCAGGTGTGTGCTAGGAGTTTCATGTTACTTTCATTCAACCCCCATAACAAGTATTAGTAGTTCGTTTTCACTAATGAGTAAGACAGCAACAGAAAAGGTTAGTACATTTTCCTGAAATTGCAATGTTAGTAAGTGGTGGAGCTAGGATTTGCATACAGTTGTTTCTGTGCACTGAAGCCTAATACACACACCACGCTGCACAGCAAGCAGCACTCTGCACTGGGTCTGATTTTCCTTAATGAGAAAATTTTGTGAGCTTCTCTTCCTTAGTGATCTTCCAACAAGAAGAAAGCCTTGAGGGACATGAGCTAGGCCTGGAATTGACCCTTGGTGCACCCAGACTGGTACCATGAGAAACATACACAGTAGATGCAAATGCTTCAGTGATCTAATTTTAGGCATTTGGCTAAAGAATTACATTCAAAAATCTACTGAGTGCCCTCAGTCAACAACATGGAATTCTCCTTCTACTGGATCAACCTTGTAACTCCGACACAGAAGTAACAGCTACACTGTGGAAGCCTTCGTAACAGTGAAGCTGACTGGCGGCTGAAGGCAGGATTTTTAACAGCATCAGTGAATAGAGTAGGAGAATGAAAGAAAGATTATATGCACAAACAACATGTTGCCATACCTGCCCAATTTGTTCCTGAATTTGGAACTCTATAAGGAATGTGGTATATTAATCAGCATGTTACTTGGAATAAGGAATGTGGAATATCAGTATGCCATTTCAAAACCACTCACATCCTCCAAATTTGTTGTGCTTTTTTCTGCTCAAGTAAGTTCATTCTTAAACATTTAATTAATATCTCTGTCTCACTGAGGTGTAAGTCAGTCTATTCATTCAGGTAATAAGCAGTGAGGACAAAAGCATTAATAGCTGTTGGAAAGTCTAAGATTGGAACTAAGCAATATTATTAGTACCTATATTTCAAAGCTGGTAGGGCTGAGCTTCTCAGAAAAAAATAAAAGTTTATTGTGAAAGACCACATATAATTTGCAATACAATCCTGAATTCCTTTCCTTTATAACAGAATGAGCACCATTCAGAAGTGGAATTATTAGCACATTCTAATCTTTCACGCCACACTAATCTGTTTAATCAAAGCTCCATCTCACTTTGTCTAAGCATGCTGCCTGCCTCTGAAGGGCAAATTGCATTCCATCTAACAGCATGCGGTTTTAAAAGAGAATGCACTTGTTTTTACTCCCTGAATAATGAGTTTAAAATCACTTTGTACTTTTGAAAAAATACTCAAGTCACACATATCTTTGCTTATGTTGCTATATTTGAAATTCGCATGAGGATCTGCAGAACAAAGGGCTCTGTGCTGTGCTGTCCTTGCTCTTGTTTAAAAATCTGTTCTAAAATACTACTTTTCTCTGCTCATATATATAGGAAACTTGAGACTTTAAATAGATAGATAAATAGACAGATAGACAGATAGATAGATAGATAGATAGACAGATACTTAACACAATGTTTAGCACAGAGTGGCAATAGGATGGCTCAGGTAAGATTTTGAGAAGACAAAGACAAGTGATGAATACTAACAAACCCTGATTAGTGATGCCAAGTGCTCCCAGTTGAAAGCCCTCTTTGGTACCACCACTTGAGCAGCCCTGGCTGTTCACAGATACTTGAGGTTGCCTCTCTGAGGTTTGAGATATATCAACACAGTTTTCTCCAAATAGCTTTTAACAGAGGAGCAATGTATTCAAAAACCAAATAAACTAGAGCTGTGAGAAGCAAAAGGCTTACAGTGTTTTTCATTTTGGTTGACCCTTGAGTATAAACTTTTAAATGCAATTTCTTCTCTACTCCTTCCCACAGGAGCTGATACGGAAATTCAATGAAGGTTTTAGATGATATTTAATCAACCATGACAGACATTTCCCAGAATGCCCAACACAGCGCCATTCCTTTCTGTATCATTTTTTATGCCATTTCATCATCCCCTACAGAAGCTCCTTAACTTTTCAGTTTCTCTGGAAGTTTGGTTTAGAGGCCACCTACAATGGAACCACTTAGGTTCGTTGTTAAAATCCAAATTACTAGGCCCACTCAAACTTGCTAAATTAGAAGATCTAATTCCAGGGCCTCAGAATCCACACATTCACAAACATTCACAAGAAAATAGCACAGTAAAATTTGATGACTACTCTGCGTAGTGCTAAATCTGTCTGCCTTGAGATTAAGCTCCTCTCCCCCTCTCTCCATCTCTCTCCCTCTCTCTTTCTCTGCCCCACTTTCACACACAGTTTTTATATGTCCTTCCACATATCCCTAGGTATCCCTGGAAGATTTGCTCCAGCCCCCTCATCCACAATACAAAAATCCACAGATGCTCAAGTCCCTTACATGATGTAATATTTGGATACTAGTATACCTACGCACATCCTCCCGTATACTTTAAGTCATCTTTACATCCTATCTGATACCATGTAAATGCTATATAAATAGTTGTTACACTGTATTTTAGTTGTCTATTTGTGTCATTTTATACTTTTGTATTGTTATTTTTTTCCAAATATTTTCTGTCAGTGGTTGGTTGAATGTGCTGATGGGGAGTCTGTGTACACAGAGGATCGAATGTACTGTGTGAGATTCTGCAGGAATAAATGTATGTGTATAACCTTTTAAATAGCTGCAAAAGTTTAGAGATATATTTCACCTAGATATATATTCAGTGGACATTGGTTGGTAGGGATTAATAGAAAAACCAGAAAAACATATCAAACAACCATCCCTAAGTATTTCCTTGAAATATGTTTCATCCTGGATATTACTCACTGATCAGTTTCTAATAGGAAAATAATCAATTAAAAGATCATTTGAAAATGTGATAGCACACCGGACCAATGTCACGTCTTCCTAATGAATGAAATGCCACTTTTTAGCAATGCATTAAATACTTGTTTGAACATGGGGAAAATTATGACATCAGGTAAAAGTTGACTCACCACTTCTTCATGTCTACATTTTCTCACATTAATTCCATTTATCTGCAATGAAAACAAGAGCGTAGCTGCACATGGTATATTGTAAATTAACTTAATGTTTTGGTTGCACATATAATAATGATAAGCGTATACCTGTAGAATTGCATCCCCAATAAAGAGTAGTCCTGAAAGTTCCGCTATGAATGAAAAAGGACAACTGGTAAGAAGGCATCGACTATTTCTGTCATACACATGAAAAAGATTTTAATTAAATAAAGGTAAAAACGGTAAATGAAATAAAAACTTAAATGTTTTATATGGTTAGCATCTTAAAAGATCCAGAAGGAATAGAAATTCAAAATAACAATATGATTCAGTTCACTTTAATTATTGAAACACATGCAAAGATCTTTCTATTCAGTTTTACTACTTCAGACCTCTGGCTGCTAAAACTAGTCACTCTTCTAAGGGTAGATGACCACATTTTCTCATACACTTAAATTTTGAGGTCTTTCACAAAGTTTGAGACATAGACAATCCATCAGCTATGGAATTGGCTCCGGGTTCATTTTTAAACATAACATTGTTTTAGTAATTTTAGTCAATGTAACAGTGGCTTCATATACTCATTGTTTTTCCTAGATAAAGTTTAATATGAAAGGCTAACTGATGGAAGTTGCATAGGAAACCCGAAAAACAAATATCTAAAATTGTTTTTACCAGATGTCACTTGTCATTATTAGTTTTGTTTGTTTGTTTAAGGTAACAATTGAAAAGCTATGCAGTCCCTAATTCATACCTGGTCTCACCATTAATTATCTTTCATCCTTGCTTTCCTTCCGTGAGAGAAGCCCTCCAGGAGTGATAAAGGCAGAGGACTCAGGAGCCAGACTCAGGCATTACTGCCGGATCACAGGGTATGTGAAGCTCATTACTCATATGCTAACTTATGATTCTAAAATATCATCTCACTCTTCAAAAACAATGACTTACAAAGGAATGGTCACCATACAATTCTCTGAACATGTTACCTCTTTGCTCCTTGGAGATTTTTGAAACAACAACTGGAATGTTATGTTCCGCTCCTCCCTGAAAAGACAAAACCATATATTATACATTTTTTAATCTAAAAAAAATACAGCTTTTAGCTAAGAAACTGTACAGGCTATGAAGAGAATGTTAAGTAGACACCACGTAGAATTTAAATAAACTTGTAGAATTTCTTCACTAAGTAGAGAGTGCTCTTATGAAACTTAGCTACCTGCTTAGAATTTTGTTGAGACATCCAATAATTAACAATTGTCCTTGAAAGTTTTCATTTATCAAAAAAAGATCAAGTATGTTTTTAAATAGGCATTCTTTCCCATTTGTAGCAATTCTGTTCATTGCAGGAATTCTTATTTTAGGATTCCAAACACCAGATAATTATGTATTTCTGTTATCTGGCTAAGTTATTCTCCGCCAGTGACCAAGTGCTTTTAGTGTACAGGAGCCCTCTGGATGCTAAGGGATCAGAGGAACCTTCGCCTACACAACTGGATAAACAAAATCAGAATGTGTATATGAATGATGAAGAAGCGACTCATCTGTGTTTCCTTAATTAGTATTAGAGTCCTCTGTGTGAAAGTACATATTAAACAATTTACAGAATAAAATATACTACCAAGAATATTGTAGTATTGCTTTGTTATTTGACCAAATGAGGTATGAAAAAGATAGATAAACAAGTAAACTAAACTTATATAAAAGAAAATTTTAAAAATCCTTAAAATAACTGCATAAAGATCCTATTTCTTTACCACAAAGTTGAGAAAGTTGAAAAATCAAATAAGTGCATTAAAGAATAAAACATCATGCAGAAAAGCAGCACAGCACTTTAGCATGGAGAGGGGGAAAGACAATCTAAGTTCCATTGCATTACTCTATCTTCAGAATATGTAAACCTCTAAGCTTCTTATTTTTGAAAGAACAAAAAAATTATTTTAGAATAGACTTTTTGTATCCATGAATGTACATTTTTAACACTGAGTTTCCAGTATATTTAAATATAAGATAGTCAAAAGTTTTTGAGAAAAATAATGGTACTAAATGCTTTCTTTGCAAATTGAGTACTTTCTACTTCTAGAATATTCAGAAGAAAGGATAAATAAGATAATGAAAACATCCGACTCACACTGAATTTCAAACCCACTACTCAACTACCTTTTTCTCACTATTTTGCACCAATCCAATATTTGTCCACTTCATCTTCAAGACACTGGCATAAGCTACAACAACTGCTAATTCTGGTTCTGCCTTTTGGTCTGTATGTCTCTAACAAGCACTGATCCTGTTTAAAATGGTGCTATCTCTGATCTGATCAAAGGGATAGTGATCTGTGCCTGACAGTGTGGTGTGGTGGAAAGTAAGTGCCTATTTATCACATGGTAAACACTGAATAAAGGGTAACTATTATCCTAGAGCAAGCTAACAATTAAGATTTAACAAGTAAAATGACATGGCATTAAAATTCTAAATAATATTATAATTAATCCATTCCAAGACCTTTAATATTTATTAGTCAAGATTCCAAGTTCCCAATCCCTTATACTCTGTTCTATTCTTTCCCCCTTACACTTATCAGCTTCTAACCTGCTATTTGTCTATTTCTTACATATATTGTTTCTTTCTCCTTCCCATCCCTAACTAACATGTAAGTTTCTCAAGGGTACTGAAGTGTTTTGGTAGTTTTTTCTGGGCATCCATGTAACCCCAGTGCATGGAATGTCTTCTCTATCTTTGAAAAGACTCCTGAATTGAAGCAGTGAATGAATAAATGAAGTCTTAGGCTTTTCCAGGCCTAACTTACAGTTGCTGACAGTTTCTAGAGATACTTGGAAATTAGAAAGGATATTAAGAATGCATCTACATTTCCCAGAAGAAAAAGCGGGTTAACTCAAATAAATCATTCACTGATGAGACTTTAGGTAGCATAAAAAGATCCAACAAATCATCCAAAGTCACTGTGGTTCATATATTCTGGGGCAGGCACAACAGGGCACATACAGGTCTTGTCGGTGCAGCTGTATTCAGAGTAATTCCCTTCGGATATTTTTGCATTTCACACTTTTCTCTAATTCCACTACTGAGTCCAGAGATTTTCTTAATGCTCAGACTTTTAATGCAAGTTACCAAGTCGGGGTCCACCTAGAGAAAATGCCACTAAGGCAGAGATTTTCTGAAGATCGACTCAATAATCCCATTCTTCCCTCAGCACCTGGATTTATGCAGTAGCCCCCTCTTCTGTGGCTTCTCGTTCCCTAGTTTCAGGTATCCAAGGCACAGTATGGCAAGGCATTTTCAGAGACAAAGAAAAAAACCACATCCATATAATTTTTATTATAGTATATTATAATAAGTGTTCTATTTTAATATTATTGTTGTCAATCTTTTACTATGCCTAATTCATCAATTAAACATTATCATAGGTAGGTAGGTATGTATACGAAAAAACATATCATATATAGGGTTTGGTCAGTACTATCTGCGGATTTAGGCAACCACTGGGGGATCTTGGAACATAACCCCCGCTGATTAGCAGTACTACTGTGACTATCTTTTAATGGCAAGATATAACTAACCTCTATTTTGTCAACATTTTTCTTTTATATGTAAAATTTCTCCTAAAATTTCAGTGGCTTGAATCCAAATATGGTTTTGTTTTGGTTTGGTTTTGGTTTGGTTTTTGGGCTTTTAAATCAGATATTTATAGCTTTGAGATAATTTTTAAATTTATTTAAGAAAATGACTTCATTAATTATCAAATTTTAAGACAAAACTCAGAAGATAAAATTGGAACTTAAAATTATAGTACTTCCATTAATTGGATAAAATGTGAGAGCAGCCCAGCTCTATTAAAGTTAATTAGATTTAGTTTAGGACCTAAATGGGCAAACTTAAGGTTTGCCAGTTAAGAATCAAATTATGTGCCTTCTCCTGTTTACAACAGGTGACAGGATTCCCATTAAACTGAGAATGACAATCAAAACCCTCGAACAGCCCTTCATTCTGCAGCATGCGCAGCTCCCGGACCTTCGTCATTCTGAGCACTGAAGACCTTCAACATGCTGTTCTCTCTGCTGGGAAGGCCTGTTCCTGCACTCTTAATCAGGTAAACTCCTACTCATGTTGAAATTTCGGCTAAAAGGCTCCTCCTTCAGTGTATCCTAAAGTAGTGCACTTCTGTAGCAAGGGATCATGGCTGTGATTTACCTTTATGCACCTAATGGTTTGATCGAAGTCTGCTTTCCCACTGGAGTGTGAAGACCTGGGGTGGCTGGGGCTCCCATTCACCATCTTCACCTGAGGTGTCCTGGGTAAGGGTTGGGGAGTGGCTCACAATCTTAGTTTAGAGAATGCCTGAATTTTCTCGTGTTTGGAGAAATCCAAGACTGGGGAGAGGGAGGCAGTGTTCTAGACAACTGACCGGGTAATATTAATAGTAATACATACATCATTCAACTTGATAATATTCTTTTTATAAAGCATAGCTGATTTTATATCTAGCTTTGTAGGAACAGGGGGGGATATAAAGTCCCATCTAAAGTATTTTGAGAAGGACTCAACCCAATGATTTTGTCAGCATCTTACTGTGAAATGCCGCCAAATCAAACCTACCATGCTTTCAGAGCAGTGGGAATCTTACCAAATAAATCTTTTCAGTTCAATGTTTTCATTATTCCAAGCAGCCATCAATCGATCATATTCTGGACTTTGGAAAAGAAAAAAAAAAACAGATGCATAGACCTCTCCAGTATTTTTCTATTTAGAATAAGGAAAATATTGTCAGCAGATAATATAACTGAGGAATTAGGATTAAGAAATGGATGGGCCTAGGAGAGGCACCTAAAAGAAAATCACCTGGAAGAATATGGGCAAGAACAACCACGCATCTGAATGTAACATTTATCCGCCAAAATCGCTTAGTTTGGCTTGGGGAAAATTAATGATCTTTCCCACATACTGTGTCATTGCCTTCGTATGAATGTCTTAAGTAGGAAATTTATAAACATAAAAGGCAGATTAGTGGTTGCTCTGGGCTGGGGCATGGGAGACAGGGATAAAGGGTTAGTGGCTACAGGGAACAGGCTTCTTGAGGGAATGAAATGCTCTAAAATTGACTGCAGTGATGTTTGCACAGACCTGTGGATACACTGAAAATGACTGAATTTATACTTTAAATGGGTAAACTGGTATGTGAATTATATCACAATAAAAGTATTTAATAAAAATAGTAATGGTCTTGGAATAATTGGCCAGTGGTTTTAACTGATTCTTGGGACTAATCCATAATTTTCAAACTAAGCTTTATGATCTGCCTATGATCTATTTTTATGTTGGAAAGGTACACACCCATCTTGTCTCTGGTGGAAACAAAGGACTCAGACTCCAGTAAAAAGAATGGGGGGAAGAATGGAGAGAAATGCATGCTAGTGTGTACGTGCACTTATATCAATGGCTGTTATTTGAAGACTTTTGTCCAGAAATAACTAATAAATTAAAAGGCAGAAATTTATTAAAGCGATTAAAAAGTTATATTTTTATTTGGAAAATGTGATACAATTGGTACCCAACCCTTGATATTAGAAAATTACTTGCTTTATCTTGGCCATTTTGATCCATTTACTATATTTCAGTTTTAAACCAGAACGTAAATAACATAGAGAGGAAACCTGATTTGTGTCCCCAGCTTGAAAATTAAAAGATAATTTAATCCAGGTTTTATAGATCTGAGCATAATTATTAAGAGTAAAGACTATGACAGAGTAGTCGCCCTCCCACCCCCATAGGTATGGACAGGACATACTGACCGTGGGGAATGGCCTGAAAAAAATGACAAAAATATTTTATGTCTCTTTAAAACATCCTTTTTGAGAACTAAACTCAGACCAGTGGTGAGAAGGGGCATGGTAAGTTTTTTGTTATTTGTGCTACAGGAGATAGCCCAGCCTGACCTGGCAGAGGGAGGTCCTGGATGGAGGTCACAGGATTATCTTCAGGGAGACCATGATCATCAACTGTAATTGAACAGCAATTGCCTGTAGCTAAGAACTCATCCTTTAAAAGCTCTGTACTTCTGCTTAGTATTAGAACAATAGCATTTTTTCACACAATAGTCTCCATCCTCCTCCCTTAACAGCAAAGTAATACCCTTCTCTTTCCTTCTCCTCAAACCATCTGTTCTCATTCTTCTGACCTGGCCTTGAGGTAAGGAGCCAAACTTTCAGTAACAGGACTTTGTCATCAGCTTTATGTGGCTTTGAGGCCCAGCTCTGCCACTTACAACAATACATAAATTAATCAACCTTTTAATACTTAATCTCATTATCTGTGAAAGGGATAATAGTTATCTACTTTGCTGGATGATAAAGCCGAATTAAACTGCATATGAAGTATTTAACTCTGAATCTGGCACTTAATAAGCAAGTCATAAATATTAGCAATTATTATTTATAAATAACAAGATGATTATGGGACTAAAAATTATAATTGTAATTATATATTTGATTGCTGCAAAGCTAAAGCTGCCCAATAGAAATCACCTTTGACTGGAGGATGGCAGATGGCAGATGAGAAACTCCTCCAACCAAAGTGTCTCCACAAGAAGGAAAGATTTTAGATGAAAGTGAAGAAAACAGACAGGCAGACAAACATACATCAGATGAGGGTGGGAAGGAAGGGTGCCTGAACCTACAGGAGACTTCATGGGAAGAGGTTGCAGAGCAACACTGGAAGGAGAAAGGCCTCAGCAGGGGCTAAACCCCGAGAGGTTTGGAGACCAGCAACAAGGGTAGGTAGAGTGGTTAAATTTGTCTTCCCTTGCATCTTGGACTGCTGATGGACTCCTGAGCTGCCGGAGAGATCTGCAAACACCAGCCCAGAGACTGCTGCCATCAGTGAGCAGACAGCCTCTTGCAGACAGGGCACCAGGCTCAAAGCTCCCTCGGGGTACTTCCAGGCCCACAGATCTGAGTCAATTGGCAGGTGCTATGTTACTTCATTCTCCACTTCTCCTGCCCTACCCAAGCTGCCAAGAGAGACAATTTAGCCACCACCCAGAGTCATCCACAGGGAACAGATCTTTCCTTTTGGGGCCCTGTAGCAGACTCAGGGATACTCGGACTGTGAGCTCCCTACCTGCTGGCCCTCCCTAGAGCTGCTTGCCTGGTGACTCCAGCAGAGCAGGGCAAACCCTGAGATAGGGAGACATTGATCTAGCTTGGGCAACCCCATGGGTGACTTGAGACCAGCACTCTTCTCCCTGGCAGGGTCAGAGATTGATCTTCAGGGTCCAGGGGACAGGCCTGCAGGCCAAATCCCGTCACCCAGAGCTAAATCACATTGCCTGGGTGCACAGAAGGGATATTTGTGAATTAGTCCACTGAGGTATGTATTCCTTCAGGGGCAGATGAGAGTGGGTCTTAGCTGCAGCGTATGTGAGGGGCAACCCACCTCCCATCAGAGGGCCATGCTCCCAACTAAGGCTGTGATTCTGGGCAGGGAACCAGCCAGCTTGCATCACAGTCAGGGGAGCTCCACTGGCTTGAGGTCCTGTCTGCTGGTAGAGACCCAGGAAAAATCGTGGAATGGGGGAGGGTGGAAAGGAGTGAGCCTACACCGTACTGCAAGTCTTAGCCCAACCTCCACAGGCAGACTTTCTCGCTGAGTGGGACATTTCAGCCCTTCCCTCGAAGCTTTGCGCAGAATCAGAAAATAGACCTTCGACTCCTGCTAACAGCATTCATGGAGCTTGAGGACAGGCTCACCCAACCCATCCCTGCCCAGCCCTGCCCCTGAGGCATTAGAGTGCCTGTCAAGGGGACCAAGAGCTGGTTACAGGATCATAAAACAACACTGCATCTTACCCCTCCTAGCAAGCAACACCTACTGACCCGGAGGTCAATTTGCATACCATTTTACTGCATCTACTGATTCATTATACAGGGTGTGGTTGAATCATACGCACAAACACCACCTACTGCCTCAAAGACTAAACTGGGCGTGTCATTATCCAAAGGAAGATCTAAAGGTAAGAAGCAACAGCTGATCCAGATGGGAAAAAATCAGCAAAAGAACTCTGGAAGTATGGAAAATCAAATGGAAAGCACATCCCCAAAGGGGAACACGAGCTCTTTAGCAATGGACATCAACCAAACTCAGAACACTAAAATGACAAAAAAAAAAAAAAGAATTTTGAACACAGACTGTATGATATACAAAAGAAAATGGATGACCAACACAAAGAAACCACAAAATAATCCAGGACTCGGAAGACAAATTCACTAAAGAAATTGAAATACTAAAGAAAAATCAAACAAAACTTCTGGAAATGAAGAATTTATTCAAGGAATTAGAAAACACAGTGGAAAGCCTCAAGAATAGGGTAGATCAAACAGAAGAGAGAACCTCAGGAATTGAAGATAATACCTTTTAACTAAACAAGTCAGTCACAGAGACAGAGCAGAGAAATAACAAAAAAGAGTAAAGCCTACAGGATATGTGGGATTATGTTAAGAGGCCTAATGTGAGAATCATAGATATCCCTGAGGGTGAAGAAGAAGAAAATACACAAGGCTTGGATAAACTGTTTGAGGATATAACAGAGGAAAATTTCCCTGACCTTGCTAGATATCTAGATATCTAGGTACAAGAAGCTCAGAGGACTCCTGGGAGATTCATTGCAAACAGGAAGACACCACAACACATAGTTATCAGACTGGCCAAAATAACCATGAAAGAGGCCCTCCTACAAGCTGTAGGGTGAAAGAAGCAGGTATCATGCAAAGGAAAACCCATCAGACTAACTGCACACTTCTCAACTGATACCTTAAAAGCCACAAGAGACTGGGACCCCATCCTCAGTCTTCTCAAACAGATTAATGCCCAACCTAGGATCTTGTATCCTACAAAACTAAGTTTCTTATACAAAGGAGAAATAAAGACCTTCTAAGAAAAGCAAGACTGAGGGAATTATCAAGACAAGACCTGCCCTCCAGAAAGTACTCAGAACAGCATTACACATGGATCAGCACAATAGAAACTCACCAGAGTAAAATCATCCAAAAGCTAAAGGTTAAAGGCCAAATACCACAATGGCTCAAAAGAGAAAACAAAGTAATAAAGTTCAACTCAACAGAATGAACAAAAATTTGCTCCAATCATCAATTCTTTCAGTTAACGTGAATGGCTTGAACTGCCCACTAAAGAGACACAGGCTGGCCAAATGGATAAATATACACAAGCCAAGTAACTGTTCTGCTCATGAAACACATCTGAACTAGAAGGATGCATTTGAACACAAAGTGAAGGGATGAAAGTAACATTTCATGGAAATGGAAGCCAAGAGAAAGCTAGTGTGATAGTTCTGACCTCAGATAACTTAGTCTTCAAATCAACAGAAGTAATGAAAGATGAGGACGGTCACCATATAATGGTGAACGGTCCAATTCAACACGAAGACATAACAATTCTAAATGTTTATGCACCTAACTCTGGTGCACTCATATTGATAAAGCAAATACTACTTGATCCAAACAAAATGATAAACAGCAGCACCAAGATAGGTGGGAATTTCAACACCCCTTTCACAGAACAGAACAGATCCTCCAAAGAGAAAATAAACAAAGAAACAATGGACTTAAACAGCAATCTAGAATAAATGGGCCTGACTGACATTTACAGAACATTCTACTCAAAAACCACAGAATAAATGTTTGTCTCATCAGATCATGAAACATTCTCTAAGACTAATCATATCCTAGGCCACAAAACATGTCCCAAGAAATTTAAGGAAATAGAAATTATACCATGCATCTTCTCAGACCACAGGGGAATAAAATTAGAAATCAATTCCAACGGAAATTCTCATCCCGACACAAAGACAAGGAAACTAAACAACCTTCTGCTGAATTATTATTGGGTTAAGGAGGAAATTAAGATGGAAATCACAAGATTTTTTCAACTAAATAATAAAGGAGACACACGCTATCAAAATCTATGAAATATAGCTAAAGCAGTCCTGAGAGGGAAATTTATATCCATAAATGACTGTATCCAACAGACAGAAAGATCACAAATGAACAATCTAATGAATTGTGTCAATGAACTGGAAAAGGATGAGCAAACCAACCCCAAACGCAGCAGAAGAGAAGAAATAACAAATATCATAGCAGAACTAAATGAAATTGATAACAAAATAACTATATGGAACATTAATGAAACAAAAAGTTGATTTTTTGAAAAAATAAACAAAATTGACACGCCTCTTGCTAGATCAACCAGAGACAGAAAAGAAAGGACTCTAACAAGCTCAGTCAGGAATGAAAAAGGACAAATTACAACTGAAACCATGGAAATTCAAAATATTTATGAATACTGTAAAATCCTTTATGCACATAAGACATGCAAACATGAGGAAATGGACAAATTCTTAGAAACCCAGCCTCCCTAGGCGTAATCAGGAAGAAATAGAATTCCTGAACAGACCAATACCAAGTACCAAAATCAAAGCAGCAATAAAAAACCTTCCTAAAAAGAAAAGTCCCAGACCAGATGGTTTCAGACTGGAATTTTACCAGATCTACAAGAAGAACTGGTGCCTGTCCTGCGGAAATTATTCCACAACATCGAGAAGGAAGGAATCCTCCCCAAGACATTTTATATTGATTTTTTTTTTTCGTAGTGACCTGCTTTGATTCCCATCTTATTTCCTTAATGTATATATTCTGTGGAAATTTTCTTTAGTTCTTTGATTCATTTTGAGTTAATTTTTGTACACACATACTTAACAGATATTGCAGGTTTGCTTTCAGACTTACCACAATAAGGTGGATATTACTATAAAGTGAGTGACAAATTTTTTGTTTTCTAAGTTCATATAGAAGTTATGTTTACATATTACTCTAGTCTATTAAGTGTGCAATAGTATCGTGTCTAAAAAGGTACATATCTTAATTAAAAAATACTTTATTGCTAACGGATGCTCACCATAATCTGTACCTTTATCAAGTTGTCATGTTTTTGCTGTGGAGAGTCTTGCCTTAATGTTGATGGCTGCTGACTGCTCAGGGTGGTGGTTGCTGAAGGTTGGGGTGGCTGTGGCAATTTCTTAAAATAAGAAAACAATAAAGCTTGTCACATTGATTGACTCTTCTTTTCACAAGAGGTTTTTGTATAGCATGCCATGCTGATAGCATTTTATCCACCGTAGAACGTCTTTGAAAATTGAAGTCAATCCTCTCAAACCATGCCGCTGCCTTATTTATTAAACTCATGGAATAGTCTATGTTTTTTGTTGTCATTTAAACAACGTTCACAGCATCTTCACCAGGAGTATATTCCATGTTAAGAAAGCACTTTCTTTTCTAACTCGTAAAAAGCAATTCCTCATTTGTTTGAATTTTAACTTGTGATTGCAGCAATTCAGTGACGTCTGTAGACTCCACTTAACGATTCTAGTTCTCTTACTTTTTCTACCATATCTGCAGTTACTTCCTCCATGGCAGTCCTGAACCTCTCAAAGTCATCCATGGAGGCTGGAATCAATTTCTTCTAAATTCCTGTTAATGTTGATATTTTGACCCTCTCCCATGAATCACAGATATTCTTAATGACATCTAGAATGGTGACTCCTTTCCAGAAAGTTTTCAGTGTACTTTTGCCACTGAGAGAAATCACTATTCATGGCAGCTGTAGCCTTACAAAATGTATTTCTTTAAAAAAAAAAAAAAAAGGAATTGAGGTTTGAAATTAATCTTTGATCTATGGGCTGTAGAATGGATGTTGTGTTAGCTGGCATAAAACAACATTAATCTTTTCATAAGTGTCCATCAGAGCTCTTGGGTTAAACAGGACATTGTCAATGAGCAGTAATATTTTGAAAGGAATCTTTTTTCTGAGCAATAGGTATTAACAGCAGGCTTTAAATATTTAGCAAAGTGTGCTGTAAACAGAAATGCTGTCATCCAGGCTTTGTTGTTCCATTTATAGAGCAAGGAAAAGTAGATTTAACATAATTATTTAAGGCCCTGGGTTTTTGGAAAAGGAAATGTGCATTGGCTTCAACTTAAAGTCACCAACTGCATTAGCGCCTAAAAAGAGAATCAGCCTGTCTTGTGAAGCTTAGATGGCAGGTCTTGACTTCTTTCCAGCTATGAAAGTCCTTGATGGCAACTGCTTTTAGTAGAAGGTTGTTTTGTCTTCATTGAAAATATGTTGTTTAGTGTATCTACCTTCATGAATGATCTTTGCTAGATCTTCTGGATAACTTGCTGTGCTGCTACATCAGCACTTTCTGCTCCACTTTGTACTTTTTTGTTATAGAGATGGGTTCTTTCCTTAAATCTCACGAACCGACGTCTGCTGGCTTCTAGTTTTTTTCTGCAGCTTCCTTACCTCTCTCAGCCTTCATAGAATTGAAGAGAGCCAGGGCCTTGCTCTGGATTAGGTTTTGGCTTTAAGGGAATTTGAGGCTGGTTTGATCTTCTATCCAGATCAGTGAAACTTATTCCATATAAGCAATAAGGCTCTTTCACTTATTATTCGTGTATTCACAGAGAAGTGCTTTTAATTCCTTCAAGAACGTTTCTTTTGCATTTACAATGTGGCTAATTGATGCAAGAGGCCTAGTTTTTGGAGTAATTAAGCTTTCGACATGCCCTTCCTCACTAATCTTAATCATTTATAGCTTTTGATTTAAAGTGAGAGAGATACGCAACTTCCTTTTACTTGAACACTTAGAGGCCATGTGGAGTTAATAATCAGCCAAATTTCAATATTTACATGTCTCAAGGAATAGGGAGTCCCGAGGAGTGGAAGAATGATGGGGGAACGTTTGGTGATTGGTGGCCAGTCAGAACACACAAAAAGTTGATTGATTAAGTTCACTGTCTTACACGGGTCTGGTTTGTGGCTCCCCCAAACAATTATAATAGTAACAGCAAATATCATTGATTACAGACCACCATAACAAATGTAATAATAATGAAAATATTTGAAATATTCCTAGAATTACCAAAATGTGACACAGATAAAGTTCACACGTGCTGTTGGAAAAAATGCCTCTTGATACACTTGCTTGACACAGGGTTGCCACAAACCTTTAATTTATGAAAACTGCAATGTCTGTGAAGTGCAATAAAGAAAAGTGCAGTAAAACTAGGTATGCGTATATATGGTATAAGGTACATATTCTTTTGTGTCATTCTTTTGTATTTGGATATCCAGTTTTCCCAACACCATGTGTTGAAAAGATTGTCCTTTATCTAATGATATTGGCCACCCTTGTTGAAAATCATTGTACCACATATATGAGGGTTTATTTCAAGGCTTTCTGTTGTATTATGTTCGTCTGTGTATCTCTTTTTTTGCCAGTACCACACTGTCATCATTACTGTAGCTTTTTAATAAGTTATGGAGTCAGCAAATCTGAGCCCTTCAACTTTGTTGTTCTTTTTCAAAATTGTTTTGGCTATTTAGAGTCCCTTGAGATTCCATATGAATTGTAGAATGGATTTTTCTATTTATGTAAAAAATGCTAATTGGGGTTTTGATAAGGATTACATTGAATCTATAGCTCACTGTGGGTAGTATTGACTACAGTGTTAAGTTTTCTATTTCAGTAACACAGGATGTTTTTCCATTTATTTATGTCATCTTTCATTTCTTTCTGTAGCATTTTGTAGTTCTCAGTGTACAAGTCCTTTACCTCTTTGATTAAATTTTTTTCTACACATTTTATTCTTTTCTATGCTATTGTAAGTGTGTTTGTTTTCTTAGTTATTTTTTTTTCTGTATTGTTCATTGTTAGTGTAGAGAAACACAACTGATTTTTGTGCTTTAATTTTGTATCCTGCAACTTTGCTGAATTCATTTATCGGTCCTAGCAGTTTTTTCATGGACTTATGATTAGCATTTTCTACATATAAGATCAAGTTGTCTCTAAGCAGAGATAATTTTACTTCTTTGATTCCAGTTTTGATGCATTTTATTTCTTTTTCTTGCCTTATTGCTCTGGCTTGCAGGTATGGTTTTTGAAACTGGTCTTTAAGGTTTCTTCTTACCTAGGAGGGCTGTACTAGCATTGTTTTTCCCTAGTTCTGTCTGGTTGGCCTACAGTTTATCTTGTTACTGTCATGAAGCTATCTGCTTTCTCTTAATTGTTTACCACCAAATTCAGTTGTTTTGAAGGTACCCTTATATTTGATTTCTCTATACTGTTTCAAACAAATTCAGTTTAATGGAGTAGAACTTCTTAGCTCTTTGTTCTTATTGCCTGCTTCTACTCCTAGAGAAAATGTCTGAACCACTCTTTTGGAGCTTGGGGTGGGAAAAATGAGCTGCTTATTTTAAGTGACACTCATGCTTTATGACCAGGGCACTTGATGGATTGGTAGCTTTTTGTCTTTCAGTCTTGCCTCTTACTGTGTGGAATCTCATGGTTATGAATGATGGGATGAGCATGATCATGATTTGTGCCCAATATTCTTGACATGTTATACCCGGAGTAGAGTCTCTGCCCTGTGAATGGTGACTGAATGGTCAGGATCCTGGTCAGGAACTGAGAGAAAAGTATTATAATTACCAGTGACCTGCTTCTCCTGTGGAAGACATCTGGGTTCTTGGCTATGTTTCTGTCAGGCTAAACTTGGAGTGAGGTGGTAGTGAGCAGGTCTTGGTTTAAATATTAATACTAGAGATTCTCACTGTTCTTAATGGACTTTTTGTAAGTGTTCTTAAATAAATGTTTCTTCATTCACCGTATGCTTTTAGGACAATTTCCAGATTCCTCAAATATTTTTTTTTTTTGTAAATTTCATGAGTTTTGCTTTTTCTCTGGGGGTGTGTATCTCTGAAGCTTCTCATGCTGCCATTTTGGTCGTGGAAACTTTATACATTGTTTTAAGTGAAATAAGCACAATTTAACCTTTCTCTTAGGTACTTTTGGATGATCTATTTGGACCAGATTATTCTGGTATATGTATTACAGAGTGTACAAATGATGATGGAATGACTTTTTCAGACCAATTTATCCTTACAGTTTTCTCATTGGTGGGGAAAAGGAGAGAGAGGAACAAAAAAAAGATGAGAGGGAGCTGCTTTTAAACAAATGGGGAATTATTGTTGAAAAATCTAATTATTTCTCTGAGGAGAAGGGAAAGATTTAAATGTCAAAAATCTAATTTGCAAAGGAGATAGCTCCCTATTATGTTAATTCAAATGATATGAATACAAGTAATATATGTTGTCTTGTGAAAGCCTCCCAACATTACACTCAAATGTTTGGTGGGTGAGGCATTTTTTAAAGGTGTAGACATTCCTACTACCCCTGTATTCTTTTGACTCAAAATGATAAAGGAATGATATAAATGATAGTATTTATAGTCAACAGAGTAGCACCTGTATCCACTAAAAAAGTTTGTTTTTGTCTATAATTGCTGTTAATTTACGGAATCACTGGATATTGGGTATTGCTATCTCTTTTAAAGGCCTCCATCATTCTTTAGAGGATTATGTTCCAATATGTTGCATACTGAATAGTTTAAACATGTCCCAGGAAAGCAAAGGGGCCATTTTATTTCTAAATTATGTTCAGTGAAAAAGTACTTTTTAGTGTAAAGGTGGATTTTGAGTATGAAAGAGAAACTATTTTATCAGATACAATCATTTAACTCTCCTCTCAGATGGAAGACTCCCAAAGACAAAATAAAAGTCAAAGATTTACCGAGACAGAAGACTGGATCCTAAACAAAGAATCTAATTGCCCTTTTATGGTTGAGAAAAATTTCAGAGCACAGGACCTGCAGCAAGGTTTACTTATCTCAGAGCTTTGATCTCCCCAAGCAGGATAGAAACAAAGGTCTTCAAGTGCTTACTCTACGTGGTTGTAATGATGAGATGTCTTTAATTCTGTTCACACTCTATCTGAGTCAAAGCACCAAAATGTCAAATTTTAAAAATTCTCCAAAACCAAAGAAACAGGTGGTTTAGTAGGTCATTGAGGGAGAACTTCAGTGGGAGTGTCTTACCAAAGTTGGGGAATGAGTGGGGCTTTACAGGGGAATGAAACAAAAGTGGCAGAGTGCCTGCTGCAAGATTAGTGGGATTTGGTTAAGCACATGTTGCAGAAAGGAATTGTTTTCTTTGTGATTTGGTCTATATTATATTTTATGGAATTGTTAACTTGAAGAAGTTGGATGAAGTGGGTTAGTCTCCTGACACTTGGCACAAGGGTTGGGCATGGGGGGTGGTCAGTGTAAGTTCAGAGAAGAGAATTTTACAATTCTCCATATTTAACAAAAATTTATTGGGTATCTAGTTTGTGCCTGGTACTGCACAGTAACTCAAAAGTCACAGTTTTAAAATCCTTCTTTTATAGAATTTATATTCTAGTGGTAAGAGGTATAAAATGAACACATTACCAACAAAAAGATAAGCTACATTATACGGTAATAAATGGAATGAAGCCAAGTTTGGGGAAAAGGGTAGATGTTTTGGGCCTGGTTGGATAGGTTGCTATTTAATCAGAGTAGTACCAGTGACATTTATTAAACAGTTCAGCCTTTCCCCAAAGATTTAGAAAGATAATTTCATCTTTTATCAAATTTCAATGTATATTATTTGGTCTGCTTCTGGATTCTGTGTTGTGTGTTTATGACCTATTTGCTTATCCCTGTTCCAGGACTATGTTTTCAATTGCAAAGCTTATTAAAAATTTTATTAAATAGGAACAACTTCTATTTTTCGTTTTCCTTTTCAAAAAGGTCTTATTTTTGACTTACCACTAATAGGAATTTTAGCACCAGCAGCTAAGTTCAATAAAAAACCATTATAATTTTTGTTAAAATTGTATTATATTCATAGATAAATTTGGAAAGAACTGGTAGATAATAATGATTCTATCCATTCAGGAACCTGATGTATCTTTCCTTCTACTTAGGTCATATTTCATATTTTTCAGTAAGATTTTATAACTGTATCATACCTTAGTTGTAAGATTTATTTCTTTTTGTGTTTATTTTGTGTTTCTTGTGGGTATTGTAAATGTTGTATTATGTAGAATAGCATTTAAATTTGCAGTCATCTTTTATTCTGTAATGTTGCTCAACTCTAGTTCTAAGTGTTTACACTTTCTTTTGGATTTTTTTTGGTGGAAGATCATACTGACAACTAATAAGAGTATACCTTTTTTCTTAACTGTATATGTATGTATGTAATTTTTTTTTACTCTCTCTTATTATGTTAAAACCTGTAAAACATTTTAAAATATGGAACAAGTTCATGATTTTTAAATAAAAAATGCACCATTAATTATGATATTTTCAGATTTTTTTGGCATTCCTATTACCAATTTAAGAATTTTCTCTGCATTCCTATTTTGTTGGCAGTTTTTTTTTTTTTTTTTTAAATCATCCTGTAAAGGTGTTGGATTGTTTTGGATGCTTTTTTTAAAATCTATTGGTATGTTCATACTTTTTTTTCCTTTTTTAAAAATTAATATGGTAAATTACATTAATAGATTTTCTAATGTTAAGCCACCCTTGCATTTCTGGAATGAAAGAATCTCCATAAACAAAAAAAAAAACCTTTCTTTGGTACTAGTATAGCTTATTTTGAATTTTTGTATCTATATTCCTAAGTGATATTGCTCTGAAATGTTCCTTTTTTTGTCCTGCCTTTCTCTGACATGGGTAAAAGATCATGTAAATTTCATATAATGAGTAGGGAACTTCCTTTTAAAATTCTGTATAAAATTTCCCTTAAGAGTGGGGTTATTCATTTATTGAAATTTTATAGACCTTTCCTGTAAACCTTCAGGACCAGGCAAAGTGTTTTTGTGAGTAGATTTTATATTCATTAAATGTATTGATATTTATTAAATTTTTAATTATCCTTTTGAAATTTTCTATTTTCTCTTCTACTTCTTTTGAATTTTTAAATTTAGAGTGGGTAATAGAGTCAAATGGCTCAAAACCGAATACTAATACAGTGGATAACAATGAAAAATTTCACTTTAACTCTGTATTGCTATCAATGAGCTGTTCTTCAGAGAGTTGTATTTTTGTTTTGTACCTTGGGAGCATGACTTTTATAGACCCACCTTAAGCCAGGCTCCAGATTTGGGGTTCACTGACTACCCAAAATGGAAACCCAGGATGGAATTTGGTGTGGCTTTAAGACTATTCAGGGGTGGATTTTCCTCCTTTGATTTCTGCCCTTCTTTGTTTAGTAGTACAAATGAAGCTCCGTTATTTATTTTTTATTTTATTCTAGCAATTTAGGTTTTTCATGAAATTTTCTCTAGGTTTTTAAGCTTATTGGAAAACTTGTTCTAGTATTTTCTAATGACTTAAAAATATCTATTATATCCATCTGAAGCACGCAACTTTGTCCTCAAACCTGTCCCTTTGCTAATCTGTCCTATCATGGTAAATGGAATCCCCATTCACCTATATGCTCAGGCCATATCCCTGGGAGTGATCTTTGATTCCTGTCCTTGTCCTGCTACCCCACAGACAACTTATCAACAGGTCCTGTCATTTCTACCTTCAGAATATATCTTAAATGTGACTCTTCACCACCTCTTGTATGACTTATCAGGCTACCAATAGCTTGAGTTGGATTATTTCAGTAATCTTTTGATTGATTTCTCTGTTTCTCTTGATACCAACTGTCATTTTTTTCACTTCAGGTACCATTTTTGTTTCATAATACTTGTCTATTTTAGTATATTAAATTTATTTATAGTTCTTTTGAAATGGTTCCAGTATTTGCTAGGATAGCGTTTATTTTCTGTTGTTCTCTTTTTGAAGGTTAGATTTTCTAAGGATTTGTCCTCTATGTGACCCTTTCAAGTAATTTTGAGTTTCCTGATATTGTTGGGTCTAGAACTAGATCTTTTTTTGAGCCTGATTTTTTTTTTGTCTCTTTCTAATATTTGGCATAAGTCAGATTGGATGTTGAGATGAGCAGCTTTACCCAGATCCTATCTGTGCTGCTTTAAAAATTTCTTTTGTATCTCCAGGCCACAGTCACAGATTTGTTTTTTGTCTTTTTTTAAGAGCATGAGAACTCTTCTACAAGTCCCCAGTTTCATTTTCTGAGTTTAGATTCTTATGCTATGCATAACAGTGCATTTAGTCCTTACAATCTCTCAGTTGAATATCTAGCCATCTGTAAATATAGTAGGGCACAGAGACAGAAAGTTATTTGCTTAGCTCTCACTTACTGTTTTGTGTTTCAGGTCCATTGACATAGTTATTTCAGGTGTTAAGTGTTTCAAGTTTTAAAAGAAGTCATCTTTTCCTTTCGTCCTTCCACCCTTCCTTCTTTTCTTCCTTTTTTCCTTTCTTCCTTCCTTCTTCCCTCCTTCATTTCCTTTCTCCATCTATCTGCCCACCTATGTATCTATGACTGCTTTTTTGTAAATAAATGGGAATTTCTAGTGCTTTACCTAAAGCTTCGTATTTACTTTTGGAAATAGTGAATGTCTGGTGTTTATGTGTACATACTCTATTTAGATATAGTATTTACTTAATTCTTCACAAAAATAACTTAATTCTGTAATATAGTATTTAAAAATATAATATCAAACTTTAGCTGTTTCAAAATATAAAAAGATTTAGAGAATGATCAGGAGGAAAAGGCCAACTTTGAAGAATTTTAGGTGAAATTTCACCATAATCCCGAGAACTGAGCATGACGTGAGTCTCAAACATTGGAAAACTATTTTGATGTCTTTGCAGTATTGTCCTTTCTTCTCTGTGCCTGTGTATATGCATTTAAAATGCAAGAAATAATGAAATAAGTAATTATCTACTGCTTGTTCTGATTAATATTTAAGTAATTGAGTTCATTTTTGTTCACCTAATGAATAACTTTATTATACAATAATTTTTAAAATTTTAATAACTAAATTTATATAAATATTTTCAAGCTTACTTGTTTCAAATTCTTAACTTACACAACACAAAGCCATGATACTTTTTTAGTTTCTGCAAAAAAAAATCTGTGACTAATAATAATATAAAAGTTACTGTTTGTGTCAAATTTTTTGAGTGACAGTTAAATGAAAACAGTATGAGTTTTCTCTATTATTTTGTGAAATAGTAACTATAACAGAATTTTTATTATATTTCATATTTATTATGTTTGATTGTGATATAAGTGCTCTAATTTTAGGCCTTTGAAGACAGTTTAATTGAAGCAAGGAAAGAAATTGAAGTATCACAGAGTAAATATAATGCCCTATCATTACAGCTGAATAATAAGCAGACTGAACTTATTCAAAAGGATATGGATATTACCCTGGTCAGGCAAGTATATTGAGTTTTTAATTTAACATTATAGAAATGTCATTATTCAGAATGACAGCATTTGTGTTTATTATTAACACTCCAAAAAGAACAATATGTTTTCTATGGGTATATATGTTTATGAATTGAAAATCTGGAATTATAAATATTAAACTGGGAATAGTTACCTGACAGAATCAGGGTGTCCACAGGATTGGAAGAGCACAATCAAAGAATACCTTTGTTTCAGTTTTTAATAAGGACAAAACATTCGTTCATTGTTTTCTTCTAACATTTCTAGTCATGTGTTATATGATATATTGTTATAATGAACAATGATAACTGAGAATCACAATTTTGGACTTTTAATTTTATGTGCTATATCATTTTAGTTTGTGAAATATTCTTTCTATATCAACATAATTGATTTTATAATACTCATAAAGGGAGATTACTTGAAAAAGTAAGCATGATACGCATGTGTTTTTAAGTGTTTTGAAAAATGTTAAAACTATTAATTTATAATTATATTTTTCAGAAAATGGTGTTAGAATAAATCAAGACAGGATTTTTGCTTGATTCACAGGTTAATATATTCACAGGTTAATATATATACACATAAATACATACACATGCATATATGTATATATGTATGCACATACATATGTATATATGTATGCACACATATGTATGTATGTATGTATTTTGGTAGCACCAGAGCATGAAATTTAAGGTATGCTTCTAGAGGTATATGATAAGCTTTGATTGTATAATTTATTTTAATTTAAATCAGAAAACTTCAGTGCATATGAGATGGGGGAAATCACTGCCATTCTAGTACACACAGCCATAGAGTTCTTTTGATAAAACTTGGCTGTGAACTTTTCTTTCATGTTAGTGGGCATTGGTAAGGGGGTCAAGTTAGTGCTCTATATCTGGTCCTTTTTATAATTCCATTGGGTAAAATATGGTTTTGTAAATTTAAATATGCCATTATGAATTTAGTTTGGATGAGAGATTATTTATCTTTATTGAAACTAATACAGTTAAAATGAATTAGAACTTTAACAAATTCCTTGTATAACATTTTAAAAACTTTCTTGTCATAAAGGTAAGAAAAAGTATAAACTTCATAGATGATAGAGTGGTTGGCATGGCGTATCATCTCATGGTGTAATTATTTTTAAGCCAATAATTTAACGAAGTCAGAAAAGTAATTCTAAATAGGAATAGAATCTTAGATTTGGAAGAAGTTTAAAAATTATCGTTTATTCTTTTCTTCTTCCCAATAAGGTAGTGTAGCATTTAGTCTTTGCTTGGCACTTTTTGTTTACAAGTTTCTCATACTTTTCAAGATTGCCATTTTCATTTTATCTGATTTAAATATTTGAACATTGTTTTTCATATATTGAGTTGAAATTTGCCTTTTTACAATTACTACCCATTTATCTTAGTTTTATATTCTGCAAAATCTCAAAAACAATTTATTCTCTGTTCTATAACATATTCCAATGATAGAAGATAGTTACCAATGACAATATTTTTTCATTAATTGATTAACAACTTGTATTTCTCATACAAATTCTCCATGTATGTTTCAAAGACATTACATAGTGTTTTGGGTTGGCTTTCTGACTATATTCCATATTGTCAATATTCTTAAAATATAGCATCGAGAACTGCACAAAATATTTCAACAAAGACTGTTCCATTTTAGAGCATGATGGTGCTAGGCTATTGGGATGGAACATGGGATCCCTCTTACGATATGGTGCACTGTTAAGGGTATGGGATTATAATAATTGTGTTTTCCTTTAAATTTTGTCCAAGTTTGTATACTAATAATATGTTGCAAGAACTATAAGTTACAGTAAATAAGGCAATAATATTCGCAGATGCATCTTTTCTTATGCAACAGTAAAAGAATAATAGCTAATGGGTCATGTGTAATTGTAAGAGGTTGATTATTAGGACTCATAAAAGAGAAGGATAATAGCACAGAGTTGGTAGTTTGGAGCAGAGGACTTTGACTTGAAACCTTCATTATAGGGTAGTAGTTGGGATGTCTAAGGTGTTTCTCCTGAGTTATCTGCATGAGAATTACCTGTTGGATGTACTATGTGTCTCATTTCCTTCGTCATTTTTATTTTATGGAGAGGGGGTGGTTATGATGTACCAGTGCCACTTTATTGAATCTGTATGTTGTACTTAAGACACACAAAGATAATTGTGAAAAACTAGTATAGACACTTTCTTATTTAGACTTACTTTTCCTTATTGATAAATGATGGAGTTGACTTAGCTTTGTTTCTGTGTGGATTTGTTCCTTTGACATTCATAATTATTCATATTTTATTGAATATTTAATCCGTGTCACCCATTGTGCTGTGTGCTGTGAGATATTTTTGTGAACTATCTCAACTCATTTTTGCCTGGAATTATAGTATAAATAAATAAGTATATACAATCATCCCTCAGTATCTGCAGGGGATTGGCTCCAAGATTCCCTGTGGATACAAAAATCCATGAATACTCAAGTTCCTCAAATAAATCACATAGTATTTGCACATAACTATGTACATCCTCCCATATACTTTATTTATTTTTTGAGTCAAGGTCTCGCTCTGTCGTCCAGGCTAGAGTGCAGTGGCATCATCATAGCTCAGTGCAATCTCAAATTTCTGGGCTCAAGTGATCCTCCTGCCTCAGCTTCTCAAGTAGCTGGGACTACAGGTGCATACCATCATGCTTGGCAAATTTTTCTATTTTTCATAGAGATGGGGTCTTGCTCTTGCTTAGGCTGGTCTTGAACTCCTGACCTCAAGCAATCCCATGCCTCAGCCTCCTAAAGTGCTAGGATTACAGGTGTGAGCCACTGTGCCTGGCCCTCGTGTAGACTTTAAATCATCTCTAGATTACTTATGATATCAATACAATGTAAATGCTATGTAAATAATTGTACTGTTTTGGGTTTTTAAACTTGTATTATTTTTTATTATTGTATGTATTTTTTCTTTTCTTTTTTTGAATAGATAGATTTAGGGGATACAAGTTGAATTCCATTACATGAATTTATTGTTTAGTGGTGAACTCTGGGCTTTTGATACCTGTCACCCAAGTATTGTATATTGTATCCTGTAAGTAATGTTTGATCAGCTGTTGGTTGAATCTGTGGATGTGGAACCTGTGACTACAAAGTGCTGACTCTAAAACATTATTGAGAGAAATAAAAGGTCCAAGGTGTGCAGGGATATACAAAGTTTATGGTTTCAAAGACTCAATATAATGTACGTGTCTGTAATCTATATAGAGCTTCTAAATATATTTACTTAGAAGTTGCATATAAAGTGCTAACCAATTAAGTTGCATAACCAAAACTTTTGCCGAAATAGGTGATGATTCTACAATTCAGAACAGAATTTTTGTTAGAATTAGTTATGAAGCTGACAGAAAATGAAAAAATGAAGGTCAGACAGTGTAGTTACAAATCTTCTGTCAGAATCCTGAAATTTTCCTAATGCATCTGGATTTCTGGTGTTCCCAGGCATTTAATAGAAGCAAGTGTAAAGTAATATGGAGGATGATAAAACAATCAATACTTAAATTATATCTACAGTTTTCCAAAATAATGTCCAGTACATAGTCAGAAATAACAAGTATGCAGTGAAGAAGGAATGAAAGTTAGAATATATAAGAACTGGAAATGAAGGAAAAAAATCTATTTTTTTTGCCTAAAAATGATTAATTCACATAGAAAAAATAGTTTATAGATAAATTATTTAAATTAATAAACGAATTTAGCATGCTTGGTAGATACATGGTGTATAAAATTTAATTGCATTTTTATACCAGCAAAAAATTAGGAATTGAACTTAAAAATAATTTAATTTGGAATATTACTAAAGATATGAAGAGTAAATATAATGAAAGATATGTATTACCTCTATACAGAGAACTCTAAAACATTATTGAGAGAAATAAAAGGTCCAAGGTATGCAGGGATATACAAAGTTCATGGTTTTGAAGACTCAGTATGATAAAGGTGTTAGCTCTTTCCAAATGAGTATTAGATTCAGAATAATACCAATCACTGACTATCAACAACAGGAAACCATTACTGTCCTTTGCCCAGCAGGGGCAAGGAGAAGAGCTGTTGTTAGGTCTCCGTGAGAGGGTCCCTGGGTCAGAGGCTGCCTGATAAGAGTAGTGACCTGATACAGAGGAACACAGGCACCGTAAAACTGTGGCTCAGCAGAGAGGGAGCCGGGGAAATAAATATCCTGACCTTTTCATATTTTACCCTCTGCTCACCAGCCAGCACCTCCGACTGATTAAATCGGTCAGAGCTAGAGAACAAGGAGCTATGTAATCTAGTCTGTAGAGGTTGATCTCTTAGGCAAAACAGGGTACAGATGATGAAGACGGGCCCATTCTCAGTTACTGTTCTTTTCCAGAATTTTTTTAGCCATTGTTGCTTGTTAATTTCCCATATGAACTTTAAAGTAAACTTGCTTATTTCTTATTTGGTAGTTTCTTAGAACATCAAATTTACAGGTAAACCTAAGGAGAATTGATATCTTTGTGATGTTTGATCTTGTTCCAGAGTGTGGTGCACCATTCCATTTGTTTCAGTCTACCTTTGTGTCCTTACAAAGTGTTTTAAATTGTTTCTCATGTGGATTCTGAATTTTTCCTGCAAAAGTTACTTCTCGCTCTTTCACATTTTTTGTGGTTATTTTAAACAGAGTGTTTTCTTCCCATATGGTTTCCAAATGATTTTTCTTTTATTGTTTATATTTTTGCTGTGCATGTTTTTCTGCACAATATTTTGGTTAATAAAGTGTTCACAGTTTTTACTGTGAATTGTACTTTTTACTTTTTTCTGTGTACATTTTTTGCCTGAGTTCTAATTCCCTTTAAATTAATATTGCTATTCTTGCTTTATTTCTGTTTGCATTTATAAGATAACTAATAAAATAAGTTTGTAATTATTTTGGTATAAACAATAAGTGTGAATTATATAAAAAGTACATGCAGTACAGAAAAGTACAAAGAAGGGAGAGGAAAAAAATTACACTAAAATGCAACCCTAGAGAAATAACAGGTATAAAAATTTTGTGAATATTGTTCTAGATTTTTCTCAGACCATATTTATAGATTGAAGATTGAGTAGACAGAAGTTTTTAGATAAAAGGAACTATATTGCCCATGTTCTTTTAGTAACTAATGGGTTTTTCGTGAATGTGGTGGAATTATAAGTCTTTCTGATGTGAATTTGAAGGAATTATTAAATCTCAAACAATTATTTCTTCTGTATAAGAAACATTAACTTTTTATCTTTCTAAAGCTAAGAACGGACTGACCTGAAAAACCTTGGAGGTTCATGTTATTACGATGTTTATTTTAAAAACTACATTTCATCTTTAGTTGGTTTTGACACCCTGCTATGAATACTCTGGAAATTAGCACATAAATTGACCATTTTAACTTCCCCTCAATTTGTGTCTCAAACAATTTATCTCCTCTTGTATAACCACAGTGCACACAGATGTTTGGGCATAGTTCTGTATATTTCAGTACTCATCACTAAACTTTTACTTTTGATATATTCATTCTGTACTCTTTGTTTTGATTCATCTCATGGGCTCATCTTTACCAGGGCCTTCCCCGTTGCTAGCTTTCTGCCCCATTGGTGTCAGATTTAGCTATGTGACTTATTTTGGCCAGTAACACAGGAGTGAAAGTGACATATGCCACGTCCTGGCAAATGTTTTGAAGGAGTCATTGCTTGATTTGCCTTTGTTTTTCCCCCTTTGCCAGGAGAATGGCATAGTCCTGATGTAGTGTGATGCTCCAATTTGGGTCTTAGAATAAAGGAAAGCAAATGTAATAAGCAAGAAATAAATCTTTGTTTTTGTAAGTTGTCAAGTTTTTTAAACTGCGAAATAACATAGAGAAGTCGTCTGAAACCATCTGTCAGTCTTTGCTATCAAACTTGTTCTCTAAAGAGATATTCCTGATTTACAGTATGGCCCACTCAATCCCCTAGATAGCATCACTACTATGGTTTGAATATTTGTCCTATCCAAAACTCATGTTGAAACTTAATCTGCAATGTGGTAGTATTTAGAGGTGCGGCCTTTAAGAGGCTATTGGGTCATGAGGGCTCTGCCTTCATGAATGGATTAGTCCATTCATGGATAAATGGGAGTGGGACTGATGGCTTTACAAGAAGAGGAAGAGAGACCTGAGCTAGCATGCTCTGCCCTCTCACCATATGATGCCCTGTGCCACCTCAGAACTCTGCAGAGAGTCCCCACCAGCAAGAAGGTCCTCGCCAGATGCGGCCCTCTGACCTTGGACTTCTGTAACTGTCAGAATAACACGTATATATACACATACATACACACAGTGATTTGTAGTTCTTTGTAGAGATCTTTCACCTTCTTGGATAAATTTATCCCTAGTTTTTTTTTTGGGGGGGGAAGCTATTGTAAATGGAATTGAGTTTGTTTTTTTTGGGGGGGGGAATTGGGTTCTTAATTTGGCTTTCAGCTTGGTCATTGTTGGTGTATAGAAATGCTATTTTTTGTATGTTGATTTTATAACCTGAGATTTTGCTGAATTCATTCTATTGTTATTTCATAGAGGTATAATGACTTCTTTTTCATACCTTTTCTACACTTTCCTTCCAATATCTTCAGTCACTCCTACTCAGAGGTATACTTTTCCTCTGAGTATGCACAATGAAATTTTTTCCTTAACTTTAAGTCCCCCCTTTTTAAGAACTCTGTTTTTCTTTACTTGTTTAATAATAAGGGTCTAGACAAATTCAGTGTTTTCCCGTGGTCTAGATGTGTGACTTTCGTAAGCTTTATTTGTTACTTCCTTTGATACTAATAAGTTCTACTTTTTATATTTGCAACCTTGGGTTACATACCATTCCATCTACTTTTCAGAGGGTGATATGAGGAGAAAAAAAGAAAGAAAAATATCTACATAGTATAAGACTGTGCTTCCATTCCACTTATTGAGAGTATGCTCATAAAATAGCATGAGATGGGAGACAAAAATATGCTCTTTCCTTAGCTGATTTTTTAATCCACAAGTCCCTCATAATAGCGTGGGCATCTCCCTACTTTTTTTTGAGTGTGTTTCTTGTGATTAAACATACATATTTTGTTGTATGTGATCCTTAAATGCAAACTAACTACTGATTCTGGCCCTCATTAAGAAATAGTAGATGTCTTTTGACATTGTAAGAAAAATAAATAAATTTATATTTTATATTTTATATTAATTTTATATTTTACCTTGTATTGAAAGATGGCATATTTTATCTTCGTCAACTCTCCTTTCTAAATGCAACATTTACTTAAGTCTCCTGGCTAACATGTGACTTAACTATGCTCTGATGGAATTTTCTCCCACACTATTGCTTATCTATGGGGATAATTTTTGCCATTGTTATTCATGAAAAATGGCAGTACTCAGCATGCGTCATTATTGTGGGTCTCTTCTCCTCCTCTTGTACGTGTTACATTTCCCGAAGGCATTCTTGATTCTCTTTGCTCTACTTCTCCATTTTTGGACTGTTATTTTCTGCAAGTTTCAGTTTTTTGAATAATTATAGAAAAATTGGGTATGTACATTTATATGTGTGGGTACAGGCATTGTGGTTGTGTTTGGAGAACATTAATGTTAAAAACTTTTAAAAAGCAGAACTGTTTTCTCTCATTAATTTTCATCTGTCTTGAACAACTGCATGTCTCTTTTGTTCCTTCTTTTTTTTTAAGATTTATGTTATGTGAATGAATTACCAGTTTGAAGTTGTAAGAAAAAGTTCCATTTAAAAAATGCAGTCTTATGCGCACTCCCAAAGGATGGACATATTTGAAACTCGGACTTGGGGGGGAGGGGGGGGCAGGGGAAACATACTTAACCTAAACATCTGTACCCCCACAATACGCTGAAATAAAAAAAAAATGCAGTCTTCAAAATATAAACTATAGTCAACCCTTTTTATCAGCAGGTTTTGCATTTGTGAATTCAACAAAGCTACAGATTGAAAATATTCAGCAAAAACAAAGGATGGTTGCATCGTATGTACTGGACATGCACAGACTTTTTCTTGTCATTAGTCCCTAACCAATACAATATAACAACTATTTGCATAAAATTTACATTGTATTAGGTATTACAATGTAGAAATGATTTAAAGTATATGGTAGGATGTGCTTAGGTTATATGCAAATACTACACCATTTTATATAAGTGATTTGGGAATTCATGGATTTTGGTATTCAAGGGGAGTCTTTGAAACCAGTCTCCCACGGATACCAAGGGATGAGGGTTTATAGTATATTTAAGTGAAATACAAGGTCTGTCTGGAAAGTATCCAGCCATTTTTAACATAACAAGAATGTTTTGTGTGACATTGATGCAACCTGGCAGCCAAGGAGAGTGGTCTGTAATGTGCTTGCATGAACAATGACGACTTCACTGTAGCAGTCAGCGGGGTGCTAGACACGATTGAGTGAGTATGTGTACTGTGTGGCCATTGCATTCAAAATGACTGAGTAGAGCAATGAATCTGCATCAAATTTTGCATTAAGCATGAACATTCCTGCACGTAGACTATTCGGATGATTCAGAAGCTTTCGGGGACCATGCAATGAGTGCAGTGCAAATAAAAGTGTGGCAAAAATGCTTCAAAATGGTCAAGAATCTTTTGAAAGTGATCCATGTTCTGGAAGGCCTGCAACAAACAGAACACCTGAGGGTGCTGAATGTGTATGGGTTAGGTTAAGAGATGCTGGGAGAACCGCGTGAGGACCCAAGGTGCCTAGTTTGAGGGGGACTTAGGTGTCATTGTCCTATGTACAATGTTTGTTGTATCTTGTATTTTCCTTAATAAATGTCTTTAGTTTTCATATTGCATGGCTGGATACTTTCCGGACATACCTCATGGATCTCTAAATATTTTTCTTTTTAAACTGAATATACAAAATAATTTTTAGTTTTATATGATCTGTATCACACAGATTTACTACCACAGAAATCTGGAAACCTCTATCCCAGAGGTACAGTTTTCCTGGACTCTTAGTACCATCATTACCATTACCAATTCATTTGACCTCCTGCTTACTAATTTTACCCTGGGTAGGCTGGAAGGACTATTTTTTTTTTTTTCTTATGTTGCTCTCCTTTCTGCTGAAATTCTTGCCTCATCATTTCCTTCAAGTTGGATTAGAGGAGTCACAGGAATCCCAGCTTAGTCACCTGAGGTTACAAACTAGAATTGGCAGTGGTGCTTTGGGTAACTTTGATTTGAACATTTAATTTGCCTTTTGGGATTCTTTTTAATATATTTAAAGTTTTGTATAATATAAAATGAAAAGTTCACTTACCCTGTATTCATAACCTTCTTCTGATACCTATAGTTGACATCAGTACTTAATTCTTGGAACTGAAGTATTAACTTCATTTCTGTAAAAAGGTGGTACTATTACTATATATCCAGGGTTTTTATTATTAGTCAAGTTATAAAAAAATTGATAAGTCATATTAGTTCTATCAATAATTTCTAGGTGTTTGTGATAAATATTAAATACTTTATATATTATTTCTTTTATTAATAAGTTGCATGAAGTAAAAAATAATAGATGAAAAAGAGGAAGCAGATCTATAACATTAGATGAACACAATTATTTAACTGAGATGGTCTTTATTCATGCTTTTCTCTATTTATTGCTTGCTTCACACAGGAAGGAATTGCAGGAGCTGCAGAATCTTTACAAACAGAACAGTGCACATACGGCACAACAAGCAGAGCTGATCCAGCAGCTTCAGGTTCTCAATATGGACACACAAAAAGTAATGAGAAATCAGGAAGATGTTCACACAGCTGAAAGTATATCATATCAAAAAGTATGTTTTTATTTTATCATAAAAATATAAATTTGTATATATGAACTTAAAATTTATAGAATTCAATTTTTTTCAAATTTTAGCATTTCATTACTCTTATGTTTCTTCAAAATTAAAAATGGTTCAATTTGGTAATATTTAAAATTTTATGAGATTTCTTTATGGTTATTATAGCTGAATCATTTAAAATAGATTATAAATTTACTTTGCAGAGTATTTTTATAAATTGGAATTTGGATATCTATCATAAAATATAGTAGGGGTATAACCCCCAAACCAGAAAGGATTTGGGCAATGGAATTACTCAGCCATGTATTAGGAGAAGTTATTTTATGAAGTATGGTTCTAGTTTATGACCTAAGCCAGACTTTCATTATAAAATTTGTGTATTTTATTGGCAAATGTGCACAGACATAAAGGAGAATGCTGATGAGGTCTCAAGATCAATATTTTCCAAGGATCTTTCTCTCTATTTTGTGTTTCTTTTCAGTGGTCATTTTACTTTACAATTCTTTTAAGAGCCCCTCAAGAAGGCTTACTCAACTATTTAGACATGCTAACTGACTCAGCAGCAATAATTATAGCTAGTAATTTTTATAAAACACCTTTATTGAATTCTTTATATGTTTTTTGTAGTGGGATAAGTTATTTATATAATTTAGTTTATAAATCGATAAACTCTATGAAAGTGAGGTTATTCCCATTTACTAGTTGAGGCAGGTGGGGCTTAGAGAGGTTAAATAGTACAATTCATATTATCTCTAAAATTTTGGGATTTTTTTCTTTTAATCTTATTCTTCTGAAAAAGCACTATGAAAATCCAATATTTACAATAACATGAAATAAATAACTTTATTAAATAACTTTTAAACACATGTTAAAAATTCTTTTATTTAAAAAATGTAGGTGGTACAAGTGTTTTTTGTTACGTAGATGAATTGTATCATACTGAGGTCAGGGCTTTCAGTGTACCCATCACCAGAATAGTGAACATTGTACTCAACCGGTAGTCTTTTATCCCTCACGCCCCTGCCACCCTCCCCCCTTCTTGCATCCAGTGTCCATTACAGTTTTTTATGACCATATATACCCTTCATTTAGCTCCCCCTTGTAAATGAGAATAAACACACTTTAAAGTGATGCTTTGGAAGAGTGTTTAGTCTGTATTCTATGTTCCTTTTGTGTTTTCCTAAGGACATAAATGAGATACCAAGCAGGAAGGTGGGGTAGAGCCTGTCTTCTCCACTTCAACTAGAGCAGTACTACCTTTTTGTTTTATATGATGGGATTGCCTGCTATGTTTTCATTTCTAAACCATTCTCCATTGCTAAAATGATTTGAAAATTTATACCTTTTTAGTAATTTTAGTTGTTTTCTCTTTTTTCCCCTCAACATTTGTCACTATTAATGACTCTCTAAAAACACCTCCTGCCCCCACCCCCAGCTTCCAATATACTACAATTGTGTGGTTTTCTTCCTCATTTCTAGCTGTTCCTTTACTCTTTCTGATCCTTCCTAGTCTCCTTTTCTTGTAAGTCTTAAAATTAAAATGTCCCTGGCCTCAGTCTTAGCACCCCATCTTTTTTTTTTCTATTTAAACTCACATCCTAGGCAATTTTATCCAATCACCTTTGCTTTCAAATCATATTACAGGTTGAAGATCCCTTATCCAAAATGCTTGGGACCTGAAGTGTTTTGGATTTCAGATTTTTACAGATTTTGGAATATTTCATTATACTTACTCTGCGAGCATCTCAAATCTGAAAATTTGAAATTCAAAATCCTCCAGTGAGCATTTCCTTTGTGCATCATGTTGGTGCTCAAAAAATTTCAGATTTTGGAGCATTTCAGATTTTTGGATTTGGGATGCTCAGTGTGCATCTGTATGCTCATGACTCGTAAATTTGTTTATCTACCATGGATCTCTTCTCTGAACTCTGGGAAGTGTATATCTAATCGCCAACATAATATCTCTTCACTTGGATGCCTAATGGGCCTCTCACACTTAATATGTTCAAAACTAAGCTGTTGTCTGCTCTATCTTCAACACATTTCTAGGATTCTACTACTTCCTGCCACCTCTCCTGTGACCATGCTGTCCAGGGCACCATCATGTATTACCTGGATTATTGCAGTAACTTGCCACTTTGTGTCTTTGTTGTGGCCTTAATCCCTTTGCGTGTTCTCAACACAGGTGCTGGATATTCATGTAAAAACTTACTAAGTCAAATCAGGTTGTTCTTTCTTCAAATCTCTCTATTGGTTTCCCAGCCCATTAAAACTAAAAACCTAAGTTCTTACTACACCCTGTGGGACCCTATATGACATGGCTCTATGTTACCTTTCTGATCTCATCTTTGCCTTCTCTTCTTATTTGTTCCACTTCAGCCACACTAACCATGTTTCTGTTCCTTGAACATACCACATATTCTTCAGCCTTCAAGGTACACTTACTTTCAATGCCTGAAAGCTCTCCCCGCAGTTATCTGTATAGATATCATTCTACCTTCTTTATTTCTTCACCTCTTACAGTTTAAAATCAGTTGATAGCAGACATTGAGTAGTAGAAGTAAGAATGATGTATGTTGTAATAATAGAAGTAGAGGGAAGTATAGAAACATAGCTTGGGCCTATTCCTAGGCTGGAGATAAAGAAGGTTCTCCTTGATGATATAATGTTAGCAATATTTATTCTGAGAAGATAAGATATCAAAGAGACAAATTAGTTTCTCATAACTCTTCCAACTGAACTCTAGCTCAAGCCATAAATTTCCTGGTCAGTACCTTTACTAAATTTAGACAGGTACACATTATACACCCCTATTTGGAGAATTTGTCATAACCTAAATCTTGATCTGGGGTACTTTTGAAACCTCACACACCGTCCCTCTAGGATTGTGTTTATTTCCTCCAAGAATCATGGATACTGAGAGATGTAAGTGATGAGAAGGTGTTGTGGTTGTGAATAGTATTGAGGTAGAAGAAAACCCAAAAAGAACAAACTGAAATCTGCTTTAAAGAATTGGCTTACTTTTCCTTGTGTTTAGTCTATTTTTTGTCCTTTCTCGAGATTGAATTTCATTTTCCTTTTCTTTGTTTCACAGATGTTATCTTTTGAGTGGGGAAAGGGGAGTTTAGCTGGTATTTAACTTACTACTCATTCTGAAATTGTAATTTCCATTGTAATATTTTAATTTCGAAGTTATTTTAGGTCCTTGTAGTCCATAAGGTTTTCATTAGTATCCTCTACTAGACTCAATTTGAAAGTCTTTTCCTTGATTAATACTTATACTTTATAAATTTTGCCTGCAATTAGTAGACATTACAATTATTTTTTTGTAGTCTGTGTGTAAATAGCTATTCATAAAAACAAAGAAAAAAACTTTTATAATTCCATACCCCAGAGGCAAATACTGTGAACATTTCGAATATTTTCTTTCAGTTTTTAAATCTCATTTTAACATATCTGTGAAAACACTGAAATCTTTCACTTTAACATTACATTAAAACAATATCATGACTTACAACTATTTTAGAAATGGTAATGTAATTTGTTTAATCATTTTTCTAGTATTGATTATATATGTTAAGATTTTTACTATTGTAAATAAAGCTGCAATAAACATCTTTTTTTTTATCAGTTGAAACTATTACTGTTCATCTCACACTCACTCACACACACACACACACACACACACACACACACTCACTCCCTCTCTCTCTGTCTCTCTCTCTCTCTCTCTTTCTCTCTCTCTCTCTCTCTCTCTCTCTCCTCTCTCTGACCAATCCACCCAGGGAAGAGTTCCTTTTATGAAGAAGCTAGCAACATCTTATTAGTGTCTTTAATTGGTTGTTATGTAAGGATACTCTTGTTAAAATTATAAAATAATAATAACGAACAGGGGTCATGAAGTTTGAAGGTGACCTGCCTCCCAAATGATCAGTTAATGTTAAATTATTGAAACTTAAGGAGTTGCATACTATGATATCCCACTTTGGGTAATGCAATTTAAAAATCATAATTGTAAGAGTATTTTTAAACTTTTAAAAATAGAGTTATTTCTATTTTAATTTAAATATTATTGTAATCTATTTAATTTTTAACTATTTGGGTAAGTGAATGGTTCCAGAGTGGTATAAAAATGTGGGGAAACTAAGAATATAAGTGAGAAGGCCTTCTAGTTAGTCTACAATCACAAATAAAGATAAAGAAGATAAAATTGTACTATGAGTCAGGGAGAATCTGTGTTTCCATTACAAAAATTATTTTAGAAATATTTTATGTAAACTGAGGTAAAAATGTAAGTCATTCCTAGCAATCATATAATAATGGTTAACATTTATTGAGTTTATTGTGTATCAGGCACTGGCAATGGGGCTTTTTCCTCACTATTTCAGCCTCACACCAACCTGATGTAGTATTGCTGCTATTATCCCTGTTTTATGGACCAGGTAACTGAAGCTTTGAGTATTATCTAAAGTCAAACAGCTACTTGTGTAGAATTCAAATCTAGGTAACCTTGAGTCCAGAACCCATACTCTTATGCTTTTTTAAAACAAGGCCACAGTATAGTTCAATTATACATGAACTTATCCTTATCCTAAGTTCTCAGAAAACAGATTCTGTAAACTCACATTCTCCATTCTCATCAAAATTCTTTCAATGTTTAATAACTTTTAAGGTTGGAAAATTTATCCTGATATCTAAGTTAAATGTTATTTGAAAGATTGTATTGCATTCTTTTTGGTGAAAGGGAAGTATAGCATGTTACTATCCTATGAAAAGTGCCTCCGTCATTATTCTTCAGGCACTGTTTCTCCTGATTGTACAAATTTGGTTTCTTTTATTTTGCTATTACATCATGATTTTTAACTTTTTGACCTTCTGCAGATTTTTTATTAACCCCGTAGTTCCCCCCCAGAAAATGTATTAATTGTGGAGTGCAGGATTTTAAAATTTGGGAATAATCACACTGCTTTATTTGTCATGTGTGCTACTGTTCAGACTTCTAGTGTTCATTTCCATCAAATTATTCATTCTTATTCCAGAGCATTTTACTTAGTACTTTTCCTTATTCTTCTTCTACATGTATTTTTCTAGATTTTTTACAATAAATTTTAATAATCTGTTTAATAATCCATGCAACAATGTGATGATGAAATTGGTTATTTAGAAATTCAGATTTTTAAATATATTTTCATGTAGAGTAATTTTAATATTTCCAAATAAGAGTTGGGGTTTATCTGTAAGACTCAGGTGAGTTGAATTAAAAAATAATATTAGGGGCCGGGCACGGTGGCTCACTCCTGTAATCCTAGCTCTCTGGGAGGCCAAGGCGGGCGGATTGTTTGAGCTCAGGAGTTCGAAACCAGCCTGAGCAAGAGTGAGACGCCATCTCTACTAAAATTAGAAAGAAATTAATTGGATAACTAAAAATATATAGAAAAAATTAGCCGGGCATGGTGGCGCATGCCTGTAGTCCCAGCTACTCGGGAGGCTGAGGCAGAAGGATCACTTGAGCTCAGGAGTTTGAGGTTGCTGTGAGCTAGGATGATTCCATGGCACTCACTCTAGCCCAGGCAGAGAGTGAGATTCTGTCTCAAAAAAAATAAATAAAATAAAAAATAATATTACA
>CAUYSK010009227.1:0-31266 GCA_963575035.1 Avahi laniger
GCTTCCTGAGTCCTAACTGCCTCCGGGGTATATTCCTGGCACGGAGCTCCGGGAAGTTCAAGATGCTTCCCGCTCGCGTCTCCTCTCCACTGAGTCCCACGTTTCCAGACCCAATTCTACACCCGCTTCACACAGGCCCCTGCCTCTCGGAGGGCTTGTAAGTCAGTGGGGATCTAGACTGTCCCGTGCGGGACTTGTCCCCGTGCACTTACTGGCCAGGCTGGCGCCACCGTCGCACGCTTCACTCTCTATTTTCTGTCCACACTTTCCAGGTTTTGTATTCCTATCTCCTGTTATTCTTTTTCCTGATTTGTGTGTCCCCTGCTGAATCTGCACCGATTCCCCTCGCTGTTTTTGTGGGAGAGGTATCCGATAGTGTGTAGCAGACCGGGATCTACGTCTCCCTCTCTGGAAGCAGGGATCCGGGAGGCTACCCTAACTCCGCCATTTTCTCCTCCCAAACAACTTACTTCTAAATAAAAGGCAGAAAAGTGGCTGATGGTTTTCTTTACTTATGGGTATGTGTATATTTCTTTGATTTTTGTATTTCAGAAAGGTCACATGAGATTCTACTTGAATGACATTTTAGTCAGTTTCTCCCTTTGAGAAAGGCAAAGCACCAGATTATTAAATAAATTCCCATGTAGGATCTACAAGAAAAGAATCTGTAAGAAAAACATCCTGAATAAGTCATTTGATTCATATTGTGATGTGAAACTATTGTTTACATTGACAATGCAGTGAATAGGTTTTATAGGGATACCATCCATGTACAGCCTGCTGGTAAGAATAAAAAGTCATTTTCTGTTAACTGTGTAATGCAGAGTAAAAAGATTTGACTAGGCATTGAACTGGAAACAATAACAAAACTTAAACTTGCACAGCTGAACATATGGTGGGTATTCTGAGAAGAAACAAGTGATTTTGAAAAGATGGCATCTTTTAAAATCTTAATTTCAGTTGGCAGAGAAAACCCAATGGGAATGTCTGCAATACCCAGTCGAGGGGAAGAAAAGATCCATGAGTCAAAAAAACAGAAAAAATTACCACGAGAATCTGAGGCTAAGAGTGCCTTACTCTCTTCAACTCCAAGTAAGCAGCAGCTTTTTTTTTTTTCCCCCTACTTCTTTTGGTTTGTTTGCCTGTATTGGTTCTCTCATGTGGCCAGCTCAGGAAAAACATCAAATTATTTTTATAAAATATTTTATGTTATTCCACATGAACTGCTTATAAGCTGTTATCTTGCTTTTTTATGCTTTAGTTTTTATATTCAAAGGATATATATATTTAAAAACATGTTTATTTCTTCATCTTAAATTTAATGTTCACTCCAGAAAAATGACTTCAAAAGAAGATTGGAGTATCACCTATAAAATATATTATGAGTATATTTTATGAAAAAGAGTAAATTCTCACCAAAGTATAAATGACAACAAAAATGATCTCAATTTCTCTGATATAGAAAATGAAGCATGAAAAAAGTACTCTAGGTTCCAGAGGCTTGAATTTCTGGTTTCTCTCTTGGTTTATTTGATCATTTTTCTTGCTCTTAAATGTATTACTTTTCTTCTGTCTGTTAAGTATAGTATATGGTATCTGACAAGTTCTGTGCATCAGAATCTAGTCATCTTTAGTTAAAATGAAACAGTGACCAACCGTCTCTGAATTTTTTTTTTTAAATCCATCTTGGGAGAACAATAAATTATAATGTTACCTTTAAAAAATGATTTTTTTAAAATTAATTATTGGGCGTGCTAGTTTCTTTCAGATAATAAGATAATAAATGTCTCTTGTTGACAGGCCTGTGGTATTATCACATCAACCATAGGGAAGAGAAATTCGCCTTTTGATTTGTGCTGCATTAGACTAGTTCCAGTTCTTTATCTCCATGTCGTGTCATGAATCCATGGAGCAGTGTGAAGAATCATATTGCATGAGTGCTTAGTTAAAACTTCTCAAAGAAGAATTCAATCTTGTGTAAGGAAGTAATGGCACCTAAGTCAGGGATGGCCGCCTCAAGTAAAATTTGACTTGCTTGAAAATAGCATAGTAGCTAAAATCTCCAAGAATAGATACTTTTTAAATAAGTGTGGCAAAATGCTTAAGAGAAAACCTTATATATGTCTTATAAAAATATTTCCATTCTGGCAAAAACATTTAACAAATGTTATCATTGTTAAAGTTTTAAGTATTGAAAGATGTAAATTTTTGATTAAATCACACTAAGTTAATTTGCTAAAATGAGAAAGTTAGGCCTCATGATAAATATAGACCTTTTCAATTCATTCTTTCATTTAATTGGTCACCAAATAGGCATTGTGTGCCTACTAAATGTCATATGTAAGGACATACACTGATGGGTAAAACAGACTTGGGCTCTGCTCTCTTAAAGTTTATAGCTGAGCAAATCAGATAAACATTAAACAGTCACACAAAAATAGAAGGCTAAAAACTGGTAATTGAGATGAAGGAAACATCCAGGGAATACTGGACAGAAAATAAAATTAAAGTCATTAATTCATGTAAAAAGACTTTAAAGTTCTTCATTATAGTTAATGGCAATTCAGTAGAAATGGAGAGGGGAAAAGGGAGACTGAGCTTAATTTACTCATAAGCTTTAAAAACATTGACATACCACAGACTTTGGAACTGGACATGAAATCCTGGAAGTCCAGATGGTGAAGCTCCCCTAATACGAATGCCACCTAAAAAATGCCCACGATTTGTTTAAATTTTACCTTCTCTGATTGCAGTAGGAGTGGTTTTATAAGCATCCATGACTTTAGGTGAGAAAAAAATGTCTTTATGTATGAATATTACCTAGAAGGCTCTCATCCATTTCTGAACAATTAGATCGCGGCTCCCTTTAGTTGTCTTGCTTATATTTCTATCAAATGGTTACAGTAGTTAAAAGTTGCTTCTTGCAAGAAATACCTTCCTCTTGGTTTTACAATTTAACTGTCATGTTAGATAGATTTGGGTTATATTAGCCATTTATATTAAAATATATGTTAGTTGAAAAATATATGAGAAAACTTATTTTCTACTTTTAAAGACATCTAAAAACAAGTATCAATTCCTGAAGAATGAAATTATGTTTGTCAGTCCACCTTGGGGACACGGTAAGATGTATATGGTTTTGGGGATTAGGAATTATAGACAAAATAAATCTGTCCTCACTTCATTGAAAATGCTTATTTACTAAAAGGAAAGTTGGAACATTTCTCATCTATATTAATGGGGCACGAGGATTTAGAACTTAAAATAGAGCATGTATAGTAAATCGTTCTTTCGTAGTAGTAAATAAAAATAAGGTACCATTAAATTTGTAGGGTTTTCCTTTAGGGCAAAATTGAATTATGATATTAGTTTTGTTATGCTGGGGATGTTTGTGGAAGGAAACTTGTTTTTTTAAAAAAGAAACTTTTTTTTATTATATTATAGAAAATTTCAAACATATACTAAAGCAGAAAGAATGGAATAATGAATCCCCATGTACGCATGACCCAGCTTCAACAATTTCCAGCATGTGCCTAATCTTGTTTGAGTTATGGTCCTTCACACTATGCCCTATACTGCCCTCTATTGGATTATTTTAAAGTAAATCTAAGATACTATATTACTTCATTCATCTTATATTTTAAAAACTATTTGAAAATATAAATTACTTTTGCATAATTTCAGGCTTGGAAACAATGCATCTAAACATGTTCATACCAAATATAAAAAGAGAAGAGACTTATGATTTGATGCTCTGAACTGAAACTGTCCTTAAAAACCTTTTCCATAACCTCTTATTTTTATGAATGGGTAAATCAAAACCCAGGAAGACATATGTGATTCAAGTCTCACCTCCAGTCACTGGTCTCTGTGCATGGGTGCTTGGACAGCGCAGTGCAGCGGTCACACTCGTCCTCATCTGTCTGGGGTGGTGTGCTCAACAGTGCTGCTGAGCAAGCCCTAATCCGTGCCAAAGTCTCAGCTATAGCATATTCTTTCTTTAAACCTATTTAGGTGCCAACTCTGTAAAAAACAAAGAAACCTGGGCCAAAAAATTATGAAATCTATCTTTAAGTTACAGTAGTCAGTAAATTAAATTTATTTTGAAAAAATGTGGAATATGCAAACTTAAAGGAAAATATTAAAATTATATCATCTTACTACCTCCCCAAGGAACACTTTAAAATTTATTTATATTTGTGTATATATGTATGCATACACACATACAGATTATATTGAGTACATAATTTTGTAATCTACTTTTCAGTTAATAGAAGATAATAAACATTATCTTAAGAAGAAAATAAACATTACATAGCTCTTATAAAATAATAGCTGCAAATAATCCATTGTATAGATGTACCATGCTTATTTACCTGGTCCCTTACTATAACATGCAATAGATACTCATTGATATTTTATATTATTTCACTAGAGTGATTCCTATAAATAGAATTACCAGATAATGGAGCATATTAATTATTCTTCCTGCTGTGATTTTCGTGTCGTTCCTTTTAGTATTAAAAAGATAGCACTCACCATCTAGAGTGAAGTGTAGGTTTTTTTATTTTATGCCTAAGCTATTGTAGTAAATTACGGTGTGAAGGTAGTGTATGATTTCATTTATCATAGAATGAGGGTTTGAAGGGACTTTCATATGACAAAAGCAATGTAGAAGTTCACATGAACAGTGCAGAAATAAACCATTTCATTTCACGTAATCCTAATCACTTGAAAGTGCCTGTCTATGTCGAGCAGAAAACCTGCTCAAATTCTTTTGGCCCACAAGAAGTCAGTATCTTCCACTATAAAACAACCTTTGTTGTTTTTTCTTAGTATATTCTCATTTCTTTGTAGTATATTCTTCATATATTAAATATATATGCACACACACACATGCACACACGAAAGTGGATTCCTAGTATTTCTTTTTAGTATATTCTCATCTGTGTCAAATATATTGTTTTTATTTATTTTTGTCTTTTGGGATAGGGTCTCACTCTGTCACCCAGGCTAAACTGCAGTGGCACTATCATAGTTTACTGCAGCCTCAAACTCCTGGGCTCAAGCGGTTCTCTGGCCTCAGCTTCCTAAGTAGCTGGGACTAGAGGCATGTGCTACAATGTCAGGCAATTTTTTCCATTTTTTGTAGAGATGGGGTATCACTGTGTTGCTCAGGTTGGTCTTGAACTCCTGGCCTCAAGTGATCCTCCTTTCTTGGCCTCCCAAAGTGCTAGGATTACAGACATGAGCCACTGCTCCCAGCCCTCAAATATATTGTTTTAATAATTTCTTCCTATGTATGGATTTTAGAATATTTACCTGATGAATATTTCTCTTAAAATATGAGTCTCCAAGTAGAAACCTGTCTTCTCATTTAATCTTAAGAGTTCAGAATAATAGTATTCCTTTTAGGTGAACCTTATACATTAGTTAATACAATCTAGGCTTGGAATACAGTTTTAGGCATTTTTATTGCATTTTTGGTTTATATTAAGATCATTAGGATATTTATCATAATATCCTTTTAGCGTAAAATATATAACTGATGTTTTCAACCAAGATGTAGACTTTTACTTTGATACTATTTAATTTTTATCTGTGATTATTTGATCCTGTTTTTGTTAGTTATCCCTACCAGCTTTGTGTATCCTGTGCTTTGTATAAATGCCTACTATATCTTAAATTGAAAAACCGATAAGTTTATGAATAAAGTAAGACTATTTATATTAATTGTGTAGAAATAGACATTTTTCCATTGCAAGATAACTATAGGGAGAATATTTCTTATTTTTCCAAATTATTTTATATTTTTTGAAATTATGGTTAAACAATCATTGTTTTTCTGATACTGTACTATCAAATGTTAAGAGGCATTTTTTTTCAGTTGCTTCATTACCTTTTAGTATAAATCAGCTTCCTCAATTGCTGTCTCAGAATAGCATACAAAGGCTTGCTTATACAAGTTGCCTTTTTATGGCCACACTCTGATGGTGATTCATGCCTTCAGCTGACCATGATCAACCATGAACTATTAGAATCAACTAATTTGTTGTTTATTTCTATAAGTAATTTTTCTTCCTGTAGAGCTTCAGAGGACCAGTAGCACAAAGGTAGCTTAGCATTTTTTTGTGTGCATGAGTCAGTCTGATTGGTGTTTAATTAAAGTGATCAGTCACCCCATGGAGAAAAATTTTGAGTCATCTGAATACATTTTAAGTACCATAGATTTTATTCAGGGAGACCCTGCAGGAGTCCTTTGACTAATCCAGGGTCCTCACCAAATATTCTCCTAGCTTTAAGTATTTTAAACTTCTACTCAACTAAAAGCAAGTGCTTTTATGGTTCTCAGATGAAGAAATTTATAGCGTGAGACTAATGGACTTTGGTTCATGTCCAAAAGATTATAGCATTAGATGGTATTCATATTTAATTGATAACAGCACACACTTTAATACCCCATTCTATATTATAGATTATATCATATTAAGTCATCAATTTTTATAACAGGAGTGCATCCTGACGACATATTATGTTTGTGCAAATGGCATAAGAAAATGTTAGTGCAGGAAGAAGGGGCCTTAGAGACCATTAAATCTTTTGCAGATTAAATCAAACAAACAAGGTAAATGCACACACACACAAGTGTGTGTGCACTCGTGTATGGATACCTAAAAAACTAAAACCAATTAACCATGGTCTCATGATTCCATTCCAGAGTTTGTTTGTTTGTTTGTGTGCTAGTTCGCTTTTCAATGTTCTTTATTTGTTCACTGGCCTTCCTGTCTCAAGTCACTCCCTGCTATAGCTCAGCCTGTTTTATTTTGTTTTTTTTTTTCATGTTTCACATGTTTATTTGGTTAAAGACATATGTTTCCAGAAAATTGGTAATTTGGTATTCTTTTCTTTTCCACCTCTTTTTTTTTTATTTCAGCATAATGTGGGGGTACAGATGTTTGCTACGTGTGTTGCCCTTGCCCCCCCTCCCCCCCTCAGTCCAGGTTTCAAATATGTCCATCCCATTGCGTGGTGCGCATTGCACTCTTTGTGTACACATATAGAGCAGTTGTTCTTAACTCTGGTTCAACAGTATGATCACCTGGGGAGCTTTAAAATATACCCATGTCCCAACCCCATACTTCAGATGTTCTTGATTTAATTGGTCTGAAGGTAGAGCCCAAACATCAGCATTTTTTAAAGCTCCCCAGGAGATTCTAAAGGGCAATAGCTGTTGCCAACTACCAATTAGTGAGAGTGGCTGTTACTTGGTGGTATTGGCCAATATTACTCTAATGCAGCAGTTCTTCTCAGGTGATTCTAACCAGCAGCCAGGGGTGCAACCACTGCTCTAAATTGCTCTCTAATTTCATCTTGTGCTTTTTAAGGGGAATTACATACCGTTTAGCATTATTCCAGGCTCAGGGGTAGAATACTGGGGCCTTTTCCATTTCAAATGTCCCCAAGGAGCAGTGAGTACCACCCTGTGGGCATTTTCAGATTCAGATTTCAGATTCATAGAAAGTACAGGAGCACAAAGTGGTAGTTAAGGTGCTGGAAAATTTTTACATCCAAATTATGGAATGATTTTGCCAGAAGAAACATTCCACTGGGATTATTTGGGAGTCTTTTACACTTAATTGAACAGTTAATGGGTGGTTATATAATAGGGCACCAAAAGCCAAATGAGTTTCTTTCCTTTCTGTGAGCACACCACTTGGCTGGCTTCGAGTTTATTTGCTCGTGTGTCAAAATTTGGCAATGTCCACCTAGAGTGCTCCTAGTCAAAAGGGTAGTGGTTAGACTCATGTCTGACTTACGATCACATGTCTGGGGTCTGACCTCTGGTATAGTTGCTCACCCAGGGATGACCCCACAGTCAAATTCACAGGATGGCAGGCCTAGGATGTGCTGGCTGTAAACTCTGTCACCACTTCCAGGGGCAGAGGTAGCATTTGGGAAGGCTTTCTTAGGAAGGAGACATTTTCATGTGGACCAGGATATCTGCCCCTCATCTGGGGATGCAGGCCTGGCATATTCTTTGGTTCAGATGTGGTCATCTGAATGAGATGTTGGAGCTGTGTTCTCTTGGTGTTGTCTATGATTTGAGGCTTATTTAGTCTCCCCTGGCTCAGATCCAGATGGTTTCAAACTGAAGACCCCAGAAAAGCCACCTATGGAAAGCTGGGGGACAACCTCCTTCCTCCACCTAATGTCCTCTCACATGGCTCTGGTCCCCATCCTCTTGGAGGCTGCCTCCAGCCTCCAAGTTAGCCCATGTTCCCAGCTCAGCAGCTCTCATCTGTCATCTCCACTATTTTCACTACCCTTCCCTCTCAACATTTTCATAACTTCGAAATCATGGAATTTGTTTATTTTGAACAGTTTAGCTGATTTGTCCCATTCTCAATTCTTTGATAGTGAAAGTGTGTTCCCTAATCGGTTAGATGCTGAATTCATCCTTAGCAGGAATGAGAATCCCAGTAGGGCTGGTTTTGGGTTTGCTACTGCCAGGGGCCCTACAGCGCTGCTTCCAGGTGAGTTTGTTATTTGTAGTTCAGTTCAGATTTCTACGCTGGGAGGATGGTGCACAATACACAATTGGAGTTCTTATTTTTCTTGGGGCACTCTACTTCTACCAAGGGTCTGCTCTAAGCACTTGCCTTCTGGACTGTGTACCTGGGTCAGTGAACAGTTTTCACTCCTGTTCACAGGCATTATTTAATTCTTGTTCACAGCATTTCTTAGCTTAGGTTTTATTAAAGTTCTTGGCTCTATCATAAACCCTAGCCTCAATTCCAGCCCCTAAAGGGAAATTAAATTCTAGTTCTTAATCTGAACAGCTGGTCATGGATCTCTCAAGGGCCTTCCAGCTTCAACTCCCACTCAATTTTCTGGCCTTAAGTTTGCCTTTCTCTTTTGGCTCATTGTTTTGAACTCAAATATGGATTAAACTTTTGAAAGAGATATTTTCTTAGTGTTTTTTTTAAGTTAAACTTTTTATTTTGGGGTAGTTGTAGATTTATATACAGTTGTAAGAACTAATACAGAGAAGTATTAGTAGTACCTTTTACCCAGTTTCCTTTGATGGCAGCATCTTGCAAAATTACTGTGCAGTGTCACAGCCAGGATTTTGAGATTGGTATGGTCAAGATGACAGATATTTCTGTTACAAGAATCCCTCATGTCATCCTTTTATAGCCATACCGACTTCTCTCCTGCCTCATTACCTCCTTATGTTTTATATTTAAGTCCATGATCCATTTCGAGTCAATTTTGTATGAGACTTAGAGGTTCTTTTCCCCTCCTCCCTCCCTCCCTCCCTCCCTCCCTTCCTTCTTTCTTTTTTGCCTAAAGATATCTAGTTGCTCTGCACCATTTGCTGAAAGACTATTTTTCCTTTATTCAATTGATTTTGCCCTTTGGTAAAAAATGAAATTTTTTGTGAGTCTATTTCTGAGTTTTAGGTTCTATTCCACCAATAGTACATAGTCTTCATTACACTAGCTATATGATTAGTCTTGAAATCGGGTAGACTGATTCCTCCCATTTTAATTTTCTTTTTCAAAATTGTTTTAGTGATTCTGGTTCTCTGATTTTCCATATAAAGTTTAGAATAATCTTGTCTATACATAGCTTGTTGGGATTTTGATAGAAATTATATTGAATCTGTATATTAATTTGGGAATAATTGACATCTTTGCTATATTGAGTCTTTCAATCTATGAACACGGTATATATATTGATTTATTTAGATATTTCATTTCTTTCATCAGTGTTGTATAGTTTTCAGCATAACAGTCCTATATGTGTTTTGTTAGATTTACACCTAAATAGATCATTTTTAAAGCAATTGGATTTTTAATTTCCATATTCACATATTTATTGTTAGTATATAAAAATATAATTAAATTTTGTATGCTCTGAGTTTGCTGGATTCACTTATTAGCTCTAAGATGGTTTTATTGATGGATTTGTTGGGATTTTCTTTGTATATAATGATGTCATTAACAAGTGGGGAAGTTTTATTTCTTTGTTTCTTGTGCCTTTTAATTTCTTTTTCTTGCTTTATTACATTGGCTAGAATTTTGAGTACTATATTGAATAAGAATGGTAAGAGCAGACATCTCTTGCCTTGTTCTCAATCTTAAGGAGAAAACATTCAGGTTTTGATCATTGGTATAATATTAGCTATCAGTTTTGTTTTGTTTTGTTTTTATAGGTGCTCTCCATCAAGCTGAGGAAGTTTTCTGAGAGTTTTTATCATGAATGGGTGTTGAGTTTTGTCAAATGTTTTTTCTACGTGAGTTGATATGCTCATGTAATTTTTCTTCTTTAGCCGGTTGATATGATAAATTATCTTGATTCATTTTTTAAAAAGATTTTATTTTTTAAGAGCAATCTTAGTTTCATACCAAAATTGAGAAGAAAGTAAAGAGATATTTCATAATCCCCCATCCTCACACATACATGGCCTCCCCCGTTATCAACATCCTCCACCAGAGTGGTACATTTGTTACAATTGATGAACCTATGTTGACACATCATTATCAGTCAAAGTCCATAGCTGACATTGGGGTTCACTCTTGGTGTTGTACATTCTATAGTTTTGGACAAATTTATAATGATATACCTCCAAAATTATATTTTCATATAGAGTATTTTCACTGCTGTAAAAATTTTCTGTATTATCATTCATTACTCCTTCTCCCCTACCCCTGGCAATCACTAATCTTTTTACTGTTTTCATAATTTTGCCTTTTCCAGAATATCATATAGTTGGAAGCCTACAGTATGTAACCTTTTCAGATTGGTGTCTTTCACTTAGTTAGATGCATTTAAGTTTCCTCCAAGTTTTTTCATGGCTTGATAGCTTAATTATTTTTAGTGCTGCATAATATTCCATTGCCTTTATGTACAGTTTATGAATCCATTTACCTACCGAAGGACATCTTGGTTGCTTCCGAGTTTTGGCATTGTTGGATAAAGCTGTTATAACCATCCATGTGCAGGTTTTTGTGTGGACAAGAGTTTTTAACTCATATGGGTAGAATTGTTGGATCATACAGAAATTCTATTTTTAGTTTTTGAGGAAGCTTCATTCTGTTTCCTATAATGGCTGTCCCAATTTACATTCCCACCAACAGTATACAGGGGTTCCCTTTTCTTCACATCCTTGCCAACTCTTGATATCTTTGGTCTTTTTGATAATAGCCATTGTAACGCGTGCGAGGTGATATCTAGTGGTTTTGATTTGAATTTCTCTGATATTTAGTGAAGTTTTGCACCTTTTAGTATGCTTGTTGGCTGTTTGAATTTTTTTTTTCTTTTGAGAAATGCCCCTGGTCCTTAGCCCATTTTTATTTTTTTATTTATTTTTTAATTTCTATTTTTTTGCTATTGAGTTACATGACTTCCTTATATATTTTGGGTGTTAACTCCTTATTAGGTATATGATTTGCAAATATTTTCTTCCATTCTATAGGTTGCGTTTTCATTCTGTTGATTGTTTCTTTTACCGTGTAGACACTTTTTACTTTGGTGCACTTGTACTTTTGGTGTGATATCCAAAAAATCAATAGCAAGAAGAAGCTTCTAAGTTTTCAAACCTGTCACTTTCACTGTCCTGGGTAACACATATGAGCTCTTCTTTTGTCTTCCCCCTTTTTCAAGTCACAAGTGGTCCCAGGACTTCCATTTCCCACCATGAGACCTTTCTAGGTCGATTGGTAGAATTGAAGGCTCCATGATCTTTGTGCCTTCCTCCTTTACCACAGTGAGAATGGTATCGCTCTTTGGGAGGAATTTAAATCTACTTTGAGGGCATTTCTCATCAGGAATCTCCCAGCTCATTATCCCTGTATGTATTGCCTACTGGGTTGCCTGTCCTTGTGGGCCACCAGGCCTATCCCACCTCAGGGTATTTAGTGTGAATAGAGAATGAGGCTCCTAAGTAGAGTTAAATAATTGCTTATATTCTTTTCTCTTCCCTGGGTCAGAGAGTGTATTTGTGGAAAAATTAATGAAACTGTTTTGTAATTTTTTCCTTTGGATTTTCACTCATATTTATTCCCAAAATATTTTGTTGTGGAGAGCTTTCTGATTCTAAACTAGTCTGGGAGAAGGATAGCAATTTCTTCCATTGCTGAGGATGGAGGCTGGTTGGGATGGCCACATTTTATTCACAGGGGAGATTTGGCTCATTGATTCAGGGCCTGTTTGGAGAAGGGTCTGCTCTGGTATAAACTAAATTCCTATGCCTTATTAGTGTGATCTGTGATTTCTTTTCAGTCTGAAGAACTTCAGTGCCCTTTTCATTTGACTCCCTTCTTACAGGCTATAAAATGTGCAAACTGTCTGGAAAGCAGTAGCAAGAACCTTCCTTTTAGTGTCTGCCTGCTGTGGTTTGATTTTTTGTCCCCTCCAAAACCCGTCTTGAAACTTAATCCCCAATGGTGCAGTGCTGAGGAGTGGGACTTTGAAGAGGTGATTAGGTCATGAGGGCTTTGCTTTCATGAATGGATTAATCCATTCATGGATTGATGGGCTAACACTGGAGTGGGTTTAGTGCTTTATTAGAAGAGGAAGAGAGACCTGAGTTAGCATACTCAGACCCCTAAACATTCTATGCCCTGTGCCACCTTGGGGGTTCTACAAAGGCCCTCACAAGATTTGGCCCCTAGACTCTGGCTTTCTCCATCTCCATAACTGTAAGAAATAAATTGTTTTTTTAAATAAATTGCCCAGTTTCAGGTATTCTGTTATAAGCAACAGAAAACAGACTAAGATCTTCCTTAAACCTGACAAGCCCTTTGCAAACTGTTCCTGCATGGAAAATATAGATAATCATGTTGGTCACTCCTGCTTACCTCACACACAAAACAGCTTGAAAATGCTTTAGAGAAGTACTCTAGTTTTCTCTTTGACTTAGCAAGAGCAACCAAATCTCTTTACCCAAACTGTTAGGACACTTTATTAAAATTTCTTTTTTCAAGTTATCAGTGAACTTTATGCTTCCAGTGGGCATTTTGTTGTTTTGTCTTATTTGATGATGTCTTAGTACCATTTGACACAATCAATTATTCCTACTTGAAATATTTTTCTCTTGGCTTAAGTGACAACGTATTATTATGGTTTTTCTCCTATCTGCCACTGGCATTTCTGTCTCAGTATCCTTTACTCCTTTCCACACACTTAACTACCAGAAGTCCCCTGGGATTCTGTCTGTGATCGTTCTTCTCCAGCTTCACACTCTTGCTAGGTAAGCTCAACTGGTAACAAATCTATCTATCTATCTATCTATCTAATATCTACCATCTGTCATCACCGTTATTATTTATTTCCAACGTTCATCTCTATATCTGTGTATGTATGTGTTTAACTACTACATTTAAATATCTAATTCTGATATTTCCTTGGAATTCCAGCAATCAATTTGCCATTTCCACATGGCAGGAATCTCAGATGTAACATGTTCAAAGCAGCACTGCTGAGCTCCCCTCCTTCAGTCTTACTTGTCTTTGCACATGTCAATTTCATTCTTCCAGTTGCCCAGGTCAAAATCTTGGAGATATTCTGTCATTGACTCCTCTTTTTCTTTCACACTCTGTATCTATTCTTGTCTTCAGACTCTATCACTCTTGTCACCTACACAGTAAACACCCTGGTCTGGTTGTTCTCAACAGGGATAACTTTACCTTCCAGGGGACATATGACAATGGAGACATTTTTGGCTGTCACAACTAGGGGAAGATTGCTTCTGGAGTCTAATCAATCCAGGGATGCTACTAGACTTTGTGTAATGTACAGAACTGCCCTCCATAATAAGGGATCAGATGACCCAAAATGTCATTATTGCCGAGGACCTCCCAAGTGGTTTCTCTGCCTCTTCTCTTATTTCCTGCAAGCCATTTCCCAGATAGTGGCCAGACTGATCTTTTAAACACTTTTGTAGAGCAGTGACACCTCCTCTGTTTAAAATCTTTTACTGGTTTCCCATCACAGTAGAATGAAATCTGAACCCTTGCCCTGGGTTCCAAGGCTCTATGTGATATGGTCACTGGCCACCTCCCTGCCCTCTTCCCCTACAACATTCCCCCCCCTGCACTGTGCTCCAGCCACATTGACCTCTCTGATTCTTAAATGTACCAAGCACACGCCAGCCTCGTAGCCTTTGCATATGCTGTTCCCTCTGCCTAGAACACTGTTCCCACAGATTTCTACATAGCTACCTCTTCTCTAGAGATCCCCAACTATAGGTCTTCCCTGGCCACTCAATCAAAAGTGGACTCCTCCAGCATTCTATCACATTACTTATTTTATTTTTTAAAAAGAACTTATAGTACTTAATATTTTCTCATTTCTTTTTTGCTTAATTTTTCCCCTCACCCTGTCTTGTTCACACATGTTTAGCTATGTTCCGCAATAAACACTCAGTAAATATGGTTGAAAGGATGAATGTGCTTATTTCAGTATTTAGCCATTATACTGCCCCAGGTTCCTATAGACTCTCCTAGCCTGTGGCTTCCAGATGAGATTACGTTTCCTTAACTACCCAAACAACGTCTTGAATCCCCACATATTAACTGTTACATTGCAATCGCTTAAATGGTCCCTGCACTATTTCTGATGGGTTCTAGGGCGAGGCTTATCATGGTTCCATGATGCTGCCTCTGCTCTGTGGCCCACCTGGGCTTATCACTTTAAGAACACCGTGACTGCCACCATCAGGCTGACTTTCAGAAGAACACACTGCTCTCACCTTTGCCATTTATTTCTGAGCCTGGTTTAGGCCTTTCCTTAGTTCTGCAAAGCACATCAGTGTCCAACCTATAATTTTCAGTAAGACTTTTTTGAAAATTTTCACGTAAAGGGAAGGGAAGTACGACATGAATAGTAACCTAAACTTTTATTCACCTTGGGTGTGCTCAGAGTCTAGGCTGAACTTTAAGAGGGTCTCTAACCAAGCACCTGGCCTTTTGATAAGTAGCAAGATCAGTTTACCAGCACCTCCCTGCTAAGGGATGCATGAAACATGAAACATGTTTTGCTCCTGAGTTCCAGGCCCAATCAGGGGGAATAAGGAAATTTCCCCGTCTGTCTGTGTGTCTATGTCTTTATCCATCCAGCCCAGTCCCAGGCCCACCTTTGTTTCCAGCTCTTCTTTCCAGGCCTGATTTTTTTTCAAAGAATATCTGCTTGCTTCGGGGAAAACTCCAACCTAAAGCTCTGGATTGCACCATGCAGTTTATGTGTTGTACGCCCTACTAAGTTAGTCCATTAAGGGGGGTATTAGAGGCTGAAATCCAGCTCAGACTCTGCCAGGTGAGCCAAGTCATGGCTCAGGATAGAAACCAAGTCCTGACTCCAAGAGGAAAAGAGGCCTTTTTATAAGCCTTTGCACAAAGTGCAGTACCTTTCTGTAATTTGTCTGCCTCGATGGGTACTTTTAAAAATTCATCTGTCTGGATGGGCCACTTTTTACAATTTCATCTGCCTTTCCTGCATTCCGTCTTGCAGTTTGCCCAAATGTGTATGACTGCAGGAGCCACTGAGACCCCTGCTTATAGGACTCGGTCTAGTTTTGTGAACCAGATGACAATCACCCGAGGACACAACAGTCCATCATTAGCATGTTTCCCAAAGCCTGAGTTATTCAGTCTCAAACAGTGCAGGGAGGTAAAGAGAGTGTGTGTATTAATCAACACATCCTTTTACACTGAGCTACAACAAGTCCTGACTAACTCCCTTTTCCAATCTCTTGTTTTATGCAAGGTGAAGAACAAGTCTCTGTCTATTTCTTGAAACCACTGGGGTCTTTGCTTCTGATCTCCAGCGTATAACTATTTGAGCTGAAACACAAGGGAGGAGGTCTTCTCAAGAAAACATAATTACATAAAGACTCAGATTCTTTAAATATACATTTGGGGAAAAAAACCTTCATTTATCCCACACAAATACCCAAAACTTCAGTGACACATTTCTGCTGCAATATTAACCCAGTAGTCATATTTGAAGGTAAACATGGCTATTGTTTCCTTTTTTAGCTACCTTTACATTGAGATGAAAAGTACTTTTATTTTTGTCACCAGAACAAATGGAATGTCTGCTACAAAAAGAAAATTAATCCTTCTTTTAAGTTGTAGACTACTATGGAGCTTTGGAAGTTTTCCAGCTTCTAACCAGCAGAGTATCAGTTTGTGCTAAGATATGCTGTTACAGTAATTTGAACTCTTTAAAATTTGTTAGATTCTAATTTCCAAAAATGCAAGGATGAAGTATTCTCCGCATTTTGCTGTGGGAATGCTACAAACCAGAATTAGTAACATTTGAAAATCTGTGCCGTTTGATGGCGCCTCTGTTGAGAGAGGGATGTGCTTCATACCACGTTACCCCTCAAGTGCAGTTCAGTTCTTGGCCCAGATGGAACGTCTTGCTGGTTCCTTTCCATACAATCAAAGAATGTGACCGTTTCTGCCCTCTTGTTCTCAAAATCTGGCTGAAGCCTGGAGTGATGGAGCCGAGGAATGAAGTCCACTGGCAGGGCTGTGTGGGAAAGCTTGCCCAGCGCGGCTTCTTGCCTCGCTTCCTGATCCGGAACTTCGTGGCTCATTTGAAGAAACTGCTCATTTGAATTGCGGGATGCCTGTGTGTCAGGGTTTGTTGTTCTTCACCAGGGGAGGAAAATGAATGCTCTGTTTATCCCCTAACTTTGCTTTCGGGATGAGGAATTCTCTGTGACCCCTGACCTTTGGGGGTTGCCTGGTAGGACCCATGCTTACTCAGACATGGGACTGTGGACCGGGGTGTCTGTCTGGCGGGAATTCCTCCCCTTGCTATCAGTATTTTGTGCTGCAGGCTCATAAATATGAGTGGGTATATTTCCTCCTTCCTTTTTTATCTTTCTGCTTACTTTTTAGTTCATCGGGTTCATTTTGTGGGTCACATCATGATGGCTTGAAGATGGGAAAGAAGGAATGGAAGAATCTATACTTCAAGAAGCAGCATTGTTTTCTTCCTTTTGCTGGGTCTTGAATTAGCAGCTTTCCCTATGGTCCAGGGATGGTGCAGAAGAAGAATGGAGAATGACCCTGTACTGTTATGGGGCGAAGAGGCCAGATACTCTATTATGGAGTTAATGACTCAGCTTAAGGGTCTGCATAAATGCAGCACACAGATGTTACTCCCTTCTCATGGATCTCCTTTCTGGAGACTTGACTTTGAATCTCAGTTCTGTTTTTATTACAGAAACTGAAGACTAAGCATCCTCTCCCTCTAGATGTTGATGTATTAATATTTCTGTTCTTTTTGACCCAGAATGAATCAATCACAGGTCTAGGGAGCTTAAATATTAGGAAGATTAGTTTCTTTTGAAAATATCTCCATTGACTGACAGCTACTAAGAACTTTAAAAAATGGGAAAACAAGTGGCCTGGATTTTATGTTCTGTAATTGAAAAACTGTTTTATGTGGTTGTTGGAGGTGATCTTTCAGTATGACATGACTGATTTATTTTTAACCAAATCTATATGGAGGCTTGGCATATTTTTCACACAGAACGATTCCACTGGATTGGGAGTCAGAGAAGCTGAGCTAAAGTGCTAGCTTGAGTATTTACTAACTGAGTAACCACAGACAAGACTGTGCCTCTTTGGGTCTATTACTTTGAGTAAACTGGATCCTATCAGCCTGTGGACCGGCAGGCTGCACATCACCTGAGTACTTTTTAAAAATGCAGATTCTCACATTCTACCCCCGGTCTGCTAAGTCAGTCCTAAATTTTAACAACATCTCCAGGTGATTTGCATGTGCATTAAAATTTGAGGAGCATTGACCCATTAAACCCAGAGGCACTAATTTTATTTGAGTTCACCCTTTTATGTCTTGCGTCCTTTTGACAAATTGTTTGCCTGCAAGCCTAATGATGTTTAAAAACAGTAGCCGGGAATGATACTTCTCTAATCAATGTTGATGGGTGAAGGGGTGGAAGAGGAATCTTAGATAATGTGATTCAGGAAAAGACTGAGAAGATACATGGGAACTTGGAAACCAAAATAAAGATGAGTCATTTGGCCAAATGTACCCATTCTTTGTCATTCTTTTCTGCTCTTCTGTTCTCTACAGTGTTTTATTATGTTCGAATCCATGTCCTTGGCATGGAAAACTCTTACCACAACAGCCGGTTCTTCTCAGGTTCTTTAATTCTCATCTCTCTGATGGGTGTGCCAGGCAATAATCTCTTGTTTTGGTGTCTTCATCTAAGTTGTTGGGAAGAGACAGGCTTTTGGGCCCTGCAAGGGCTGGAACAGACAATGACAGCTGGCACTGTGTATGATTTCATTCCCACCCCAACAGGATGGATGGGCCTTACTGATGCTAAATTTGGAATAAGAATGAAGAGACTTTGATGTTATAAATATTCCTTTAAGAGATTGTAAGTGTGGAGTTTTCTCATGTGGTGATCGAAGTCTAGGTATAAAAGGGCAATAGCAAAACAAGAATTAGGCTTCCTTGTCAGCTCTGGGAGGACGGTATCCATGCGGACAGGGCTGCTGGCAGCCGAGCACCCCATGGACAGCAGGAGCAGGAGACACAGCCTCTGCTCCTGGGCTGTGGCCACCTGACTTCTACCAAGTTCTATATCCTTGACTAAATGAACTGGGCATTTAGAGAAGGTCCGCATATGTTTCTCACTTCCTGGCTATTTGCCTTCTTCATTGATTATACCTGGTTATTTGCTTTTAAGGCCTTGAAAATAGTCAAATGCTGAAAATCTGCCTCTCAACAAACATAAAAAAATGACCTTCTGAAATTTTTTTCCCAATGGCGTATGTTGTTGCGTCTGCTCATTTCCCTCCTTGAGATATTTCAGACATGTATTTAAAAAGAGTGACTTTCATACACTACTGCTTCCTACCTGACCATGTCTCTAGCTTTCAGACAGCCCATTCCCAATTAGACATTCCTACTAGTTCTGCAATTACGTTGGCTGGGAGCAGTAAACTATTTGGAGAAATAGATTTATTGGAGATATAAAATTTCATACTAAATGGTCCCATTTGATGTCATTGATTCTCCCTCTTCCCTTTACCGATCCATTCACCCACCCCCAGCACCCTGTTGACAGGCAGATTTTTTTTGTGAAATTTTTTCTCCTCATTTGATTTCTGCTTTGGCTCTAAGGAACGAGTCATGCAATTTTAAAATGCACAACTTCCATAGTCTCTTGCTGGGCTATCAGATATCACTATCTTTCCTCCAAGTAGACTTTCTTTTTTTTCAGCAAGCCTTTTTAAAAACTTTTTTTTAAAGTTTGCAATGGATTTTTTCTCTTTCTGATTCTTCAGCATTCTCAGTTCATCTCTAAGGACTGACTTTTTTTTTTGTTTGTTTGTGGGTTTTCTGGGCTTTCTCTTTGGCTTTTCTTTTCTGGCTCTTGCTTTGTTTTAGTTATTTTTTACCATATATATAGAGCACATTACAGAAGAAACACAGGAGTTTGAGTTAGTTAAAATAAGACTTAGGGATTCTTCACAGTTTATTATCTCTTTTCCAACCTCTACAGAGCTTGATAAGGAAAGAACATGGGAAATGGGCTGCTCATGGCAGAGCTTCCAGACAAATTGGATTTTATTGTACATAGAAGGGCAGGCTGTGTGTGTGTGTGTGTGTGTGTGTGTTACAGGTAGGGAGAGGGGAGTAGCTAATGCAGAATAAGTCCACAGGAAGAGGTGTTACCTGAACTTATGATGTAGAATAAATGGATAAAATCAGTTAGGGTTACTGAGAAAGATGCAAAAGCATCCTCGATCATCACTTATTTGAAATTGCCTTGGAGCAGGGAGCACATCTGAACTTGGAGGATGGTTGGAGGGGGTGGGGACTGGGCAGCAACTCAGTTTCCCTTCTGGGCAGATATTCTTTTCCACATGGAAGGTTGTGAGGACAGTTGCCTTGGCAGTGAACAGGGGAGGATTTGAGATGTGTTGGAAAATGCTTTACACTTTTCTCTGGAAAGGATTCTCTCTTCTGCTAGTTAATTCTGTTGATTAAACTAGTTAATTCAACAGTTTTAATAAAGTGATTCAAGTTTGACAAATAGGCTTTTCTTTTTTTTACTTTTATTTTTAGCCAAGTCCACTGTGATTTAAGCTTGAGATTTCAGAAGAGTACTTTGTCATTAAGAAGCACTGCACTGCACTTTATGTCCGAATGCTCCTGTCTAGCCAGCAGCTCTAGGGAAGTCCCTCAGCACTGAATGTTCCAGCTTCTTTGTCTATGAAATGAAGGCTGAATAATTTCTAAGATCTCATAGAACTCAGGAACTCTGACCAAGGCGCATACCCTGATGTGGCGATATGTGCAAAAATAGATATATTGTTGTTGTTTTATCAATGGGTGGGCAAAAACTTCTCTGAAAATCGAATCTGGAAAACCAAAGAATCAAAAAATGTTACAGTGAGAAATAATGTCCTAATCTAAGTTGTACAAGGGGTAGATATATATACTGTAACATTTTCTGTGCATAGTAGAACTATTAGTATTTACTAAAAAAATAAATATTGAAGGTGAAATATGTTTTTGGGAGAAAATGATAGATTTAGATTTGAACATGAATTTGAAGTCCCTGAGAGGTAGCCAATGGGTAATATTAGCTAATTGTAGCTATAATTGATCTTGAGCTCAGAGGAATGTCTGGTTAGAGATATATCAGACTTGCTAAAGACTCAGCTTAAAGAAAGGAAATAAACATAAGTACTGAGATCCTACATAATTGGATTATGAGTTATGACTTATTTTTAGAACCTCAAGGGCCTGACCTATCCTAGCCTCTGTGTTGACTTCAAGAATAGCTGCCCGCCTGTAATCCTAGCATTCTGGGAGGCTGAGGCGGGAGGATCGCTTGAGGTCGGGAGTTCGAGACCAGCCTGAGCAAGAGCGAGACCCCCGTCTCTACTAAAAATAGAAAAAAAAATTAGCCAGTCAACTAAAAATAGAAACAAAAAATTAGCTGGGCGTGGTGGCTTGTGCCTGTAGTCCCAGCTACTTGGGAGACTGAGACAGGAGGATCACTTGAGCCCAGGAGTTTGAGGTTGCTGTGAGCTACGCTGATGCCACGGCACTCACTCTAGCCTGGGCAACAAAGCGAGGCTCTGTCTCAAAAAAAAAAAAAAAAAAAAAAAAGAATAGCTGCCTTCTAGTACCTACCACTCTGGAGAACCCACATAGCCTCTCAGATCTGCAGCCAAGACCACAAGTTTCCACATCTGGTCATATTTCCAAATCCTTTGGGGGAGCTTTAGAAGAAATACAGGGTTCTGGACTTTACCCTTGGAGATTCTGAGTGATTCTAGAGAGCAACTTGGGAATATGTATGTGTACACACACACACACACACACAAACATACACACACACAAACACAGAGACATATTTTAAAACTACTTAGGTAATGCTGATGCAGTCAGGTTTGTAAGCCAATAATCTAGGTTATAAATTCATGTTTTCTCTTCTGCCTCTCCAAGGTCTGCCCTCACAGTTCTGTTTTTTAGTCCTAAGACTTGCACTTACCCTGGGTGATAGACACTGATAACACTTTCTCTGAGAGTAGAAGCCTGCTTGTGTTTTACCTATGATGGCATCAGGGCAACTGATTCAGAGTATATCTTACCAATCCCAACAACTTCAAGTAAGCTGTATAAAAGGTGGGACTCCCTGAGGTCCAGTTTTTGTAATCAGTCCCGATGAAGGAAAAACAAGCCTGGGTGCAGTGGCTCATGCCTGTAATCCTAGCACTCTGGGAGGCTGAGGTGGGAGGATTGCTTGAGTTCAGGAGTTCGAGACCAGCCAGAGCAAGAATGAGACCCTGTTTCTACTAAAAAAAATAGGAAAAATTAGATCCCATCTCTACTAAAAATATAAAAAGTTAGCCAGGCATGGTGGTGCTCACCTATAGTCCCAGCTATTTGGAAGGCTGAGGCAGGAGGATTGCTTGGGCCCAGGAGTTTGAGGTTGCTGTGAGCTAGGCTGACTCCACGTCACTCTAACCTAGGCAATAGATCGAGATTCTGTCTCAAAAAAAAGGAAGAAAGAAAGAGAAAACACAAATTTGGCTTCACAGGACTGGAGAGTAATATTACTCATGAAATGGACATGTGCTTTATAGGAAACTTCATACAGAAAATTTTCCTAAAATCCTGTGTAGACATCATTTTCTTCTTCAACCTGTCACATTCATAGAAGCTTCTGAAATCCCTCCATCTCTCACAATCATTCATGCATCTCCGTCTTCATGCTGCCTTCCTGTTGGAAAATGACTGGACTTCAGTTTCTGGATTCTGGCTGAGCTGAGCTGAGCTACTTCAAGGTGGCTGGTGGTCTGGGCAGCACCAGATATTCGACATTTCCTTGCTTGATTCCTTTATGGAAGGAAGTAAAAGAGCATCCTAGGAAACAATTATTCCTCCCTCTCACAGCTCTTCTGGTAAATACAATGTTCTACTCATTCATCTTACAAGTGCTGTGCCTGTCCACTAGAGGTGGCCTGTTTCTTTGTAACACCTTCACCTGAGCTCTCCAGGGTTATGTGTGATTGGTGTACCCCCACCTAACTGGCTACTACTTTCATCCTTCCTTGGTTTGATCTGTTCCTTGAAACTTCCCTTTTTTTTTTTTGAGACAGAATCTCACTGTCTTGCCTGGGGCGAGTGCCGTGGCATCAGCCTAGCTCACAGCAACCTCACACTCCTGGGCTCAAGCGATCCTCCTGCCTCAGCCTCCCGAGTAGCTGGGACTACAGGCATGCGCCACCATGCCTGGCTAGTTTTTTCTATATGTTTTTAGTTGTCCAATTAATTTCTTTCTATTTTTTTAGTAGATACAGGGTCTCGCTCTTGCTCAGGCTGGTTTCAAACTCCTGAGCTAAAACAATCCACCTGCCTCGGCCTCCCAGAGAGCTAGGATTACAGGCGTGAGCCACCACGCCCAGCCGAAACTTCCCATTTTTTATTCTAGCCCATGGGCAGTGAACATGTGGTCTGCCCAGGCTTGGGTGAGGGTGCTGCCCTTGAGTCTGACTATTGGTAGAAAATGCTTGTGGATATGTGAAGATCCACATGTCCATGAGGTAGATCTACACATCTATAAGACAGTACCTTTAAGAAAGCTTCCACTTAAGGTTTCCCTTCTCCCAGGGCCCTTTGTGCTGAATTGGAGCTTCACTCTCCTTCATCTCACGGGCCAACCTGGGAGTTCTGCCTTAGGACAGAGCCTCTCCACAGAGTCGCTTGTTCCCCTTTCTGTAACTTGATCAGAGACAGCTATTAGTGGGGTCTTGCCTGGATAAGTAACAGATGGGAGAAAGAGAGAGCAAGGAGGTGTATGTGGCCAAGAGAAGCTTCTGTTGTTAATCTAGCACACCAGAAGGAAGAAGCTATATTGCTACAGCTTGGTGAAGCCTAAGAAATGGCCTTTGATCATTAAATAAACTAATTGGAGTGAAATTCCATTTTATCTTTTGTAGGACTCATTGCTCAATGCTTGTATCCAAAAGAGCCTTCAAACCTCAGGGGACAAACATTTCCTTAAATCAAAACTCAGGAATTTCTTAACAAGTATTAATTGGATACTGCATGGTGTTAACTACTACTGAAGGACACAAAAAAATGTGAGATGTAGCTCCCCCATGCCCCATCAAGATATTTAGCCTCACCTTTGAAGCCTTCACATGATACACTTCTGAATTGTTGAGTTTTGTGGTGCTTAAAATTGCTTTTCTTAGAGGATGGAGGAAAACATGAGACCTGAAGTAGCAACCAGGGCTCTCTTCCTAGAGGATGGGCATTTGACCTAGACCTAGAAAAATGAATAGAAAGATTAAAAACAAAAGTTTAAACACTTGATTCAGTTACTAGCTTTGGGGCTATTACAGAATTTCAGGTACTTGGTTTTATTTTGAGAATGGAGGAACAGAGGGAGGAAGGGAGTCACTGTGAAAGCCTGATGTTTAGGTGGTTGTTTATTTTAGGGATAGATGAATTCAGTTTAACAAATACATGGAATGTCAATTAAGTATTGGAAATTGTACATGACAATGGGAATAAAGATGAATTAGAAACTTCTATACACTGCTTCTGGGAATTTAAATCAGGTCAAGGACTGGGGAAACTGTTTGACATTATTAGCTACATTTGAACATATTCTGTTTTGCAGCATGTTCTCTCCTACAGAATTGCATGCATATGTGCAAGGAAATACATGCAAACGACGTTCATAGCAGGATCATTAATAGTAGCCCTAGCTAGAAAAAATAAACTTCTTCACTAAGTTGATGAATACATTGTCATATATTCACACAATGGAATACTCTAGAGCATTGAAAATGAATTACTACTACATGCAAAAAATGGATGAATCCCACAAACGTAATGTTAAGTGAAAGAAACCAGATGTAAGAGCTCATACTGAATGATTCAATGTATAGAAAATCTAAAAATGACAGAGGTTATATAATGTTGTTATAAATTCCCCCTTCCTGGAACCACCCTCTCCAAGTATAAAACCTATCCTGACTCTAACACCAAAGATTAGATTTTCCAGTTTTAAAATTTTGTTTAAATGTAATCAAAGAGTATGTACTGTTCCATATCTGGCGTCTTTTGCTTTGTGATTATATGTGTGGGATGGAAGGGTGTTTAATTTACTTAAATGGTATTTAAAATTATTTCAGATTTTTCACTGAAAAAAAAATGACTTAAGTGATACCCTCTTACATGTGGTTTATAGTAAAGTTTTTTTTTCTTTTGTTTTGAGACAATCTCAAACTTACATAAAAGTTGCAAGTACAGTACCAAGAACTTAATTTGTGTTTCCTGAACTATTTGAGCATACCTGATGCCCCATCCTCTCTGAATAATCAAGAGTGTATTTCATGCAGACAAGGACAATATTCTGCAAAACGATGGGCAACCACCAAAATCAGAACATTAACATCAGTTCATCTAATCCTACTACCATCTAACCCTCGGACTCCATTCAAGTTTTGCTAATCGTTTTAATAATGTTATTTATAGCAAAAGGATCCAGATTTGTATCTTGCATTTAGTTATCAAGTCTCCAGTCAATTCCTCAGTCTTTTCTTAGCTCTATAACCTTGACACTTTTGAAGATTACAGGCCAGTTATTTTGCAAAATGTCCCTCAGTCTGTGTTTGTCTGATGTTTGTTCGTGACCTACTTCCTATTGTGTGTCTTTCTTTGGCACAAATAGCCAGAAATGACCCTGCATTTCCTCATTGTGTCCTATCAGGTGTCACAAACTTTTGATTTGTCCCATTACTGATGAAGTTCATCTTGATTACTTCATTAAGGCGATGTTCACCAGCCTTGTCCACTGTGAAATCAGCCTTTTACTCTTTCTAGTTAATAAGTATTTGGGGGAAAATACTTTGATACTATGTAAGCTTTCTACTCCTCATCAGACTTTCAATTTATTCATTCATTTACTTTTCTTAGTATAGACTTGTGCTTGTGTCCATACTCATGTACTTTATCATTATTTGATATATATCATCACTTACTGGGATATAATATATCATTATTTATTGTGATGCTCAGTTATCTCAATTTGGCCAGTGAGAGCCCTTTCAATCTGGCTTCTGTATCTTTTTGACTCCTTCTCTCATGCTTTGAGCATGTACCTGCTTTCTGGGACAATAAGATGTTCTAGGCTCATCTTGTACTTTCCCAGCCCTGCAGTCATTTCTCTGAGGAGCCCTTTTTTCCCCTGGTGGAGACTGGTATTTAAAGGCAAAGATCTTGGCACCAGATGTGCTCATTGCTATTGGGTGGTGCTATTCTGTATGTGCTGTCAACGGACAGAGCCCGGGAATGTGTTTGTATACAGGCTTATGTACGGGTAAATCACAATGCACAATTACATCTACAGTTATTAGGATATCTGTTTACATATATATAAAAAGTTATGGATTTACAGTAGTGCAGTAGTCCCCCCCTTATGCATGGTTTTGCTTACTCATAGTCAACCACAGTTTGAAAATATTAAATGAATAATTTCAGAAATATACAATTCATGAGGTCTAAATTGTGCACCATGCTGAGTAATGTGATGAATTCTTACGCTGTCCTGCTCTGTCCCACCCAGGATGGGAATCATCCACGCTGTCTACGCCCATTAGTCACTTAGTAGCCTTCTCGGTGATCAGATCAAAAAAACATGGTATATACAGGGTTCAGATCACCCACAGTTTCAGGCGTCCCCTGGGGGTCTTGGACCATATCCCCACAGATGAGGGGGAACTACTGTACCTGCGATTCCGGTTCAATACCACGGGATTCATTTCTCCCTTTCCATATTTGTAAAAATATCTTCTCTGACAATGACAAAACCGGCTCCTGTCCTCCTTGGCATTTGATCAGCCTCCCGGTTTATAGCCAATATCCCATCCTCGTCATTGCTACCTCTTCTCTCGTGTGGGTGCCCTTCTCACCAAAGCTGGGATCCTGTGTTCTGGCTGGCTGCCCCGGATGCTTGGAGGGGACATCCTCCTCACCTGCCTGGGCTCGGCCCTGCGTGCCAGGCCTCCAGGCTCTGACTTCCCAGCCAGGCGTCTCCCTGTGGGGCTGTCCATCTTACTTGCTGGGGCTCAGAAACCCAGCACTGTGCTTCTTTCCCATCATCACGGATGCCTTTCTCACCTTGCTTGGGTCCTGGGCTTTGTCACTCTGTACCACTTGTCTCTCCTGTGCAGATACGGTCACTGCTCAGGCTCTGCCATTCTGCTCTGATGCACCTCAGCTCCCTGCCAAGCCCCACACAGATGCTTACTTTTCTCTGCCCTACTTAAGGGCTTTAGGATGGAACTATTCAGGAAGGGAAAGGTAGGGGAGGGAAGGGCACCGTGTTTGTCTGGGTGCTCACCAGACGCCCTTCCAATTCATGTATTCTGTGACCCTAGGCTGGCTTAGCTGCACATTCTCTGCTCTACCATGGCGTTTCTCAGCGCTCATCAAGTCTGGTTCTGCCTTTTGTAGTTGTCCTGGCCTCAGCTTCCTGCCTTTGTGTCTGTACCCCAATGTTACCCTGGCTCTCTCTTAGCCCACTGTCCTGGTGTCCTGGGGTCTTCTGTCCTGTGTGGGTCACCTACAGGGCCTCTCACCAACTATTAGAGGGCTTAGATAGAGGGGCTGCCCCAGCGCCTGGCATCATGCCTGCTTCTGATTTCCCTGTGTTTTTCCAGCTGCCCCTGGTGTTTTCTCAATAGTTCTTTATGCAGCACTGTGGATATTAAGTAACCTTTGTGCTAATTTCAGCATGAAAAGCCCTGTTTAAAAGTTGCAGTGTGGACAACTCCTGTTTTAAATTCCTTTTGCTCTAAAAAGCTTTTTTGCTATTATACTTCTGTTAACCCTCACTTTGTGGGTAGCTGGAACCTTGCAGATTTATTTACACTGGAGCCACCCCAAAACAAATTCTATTTTACTCTGATTCAGTTGTAATAACTTGTAATACGTTCCTAAGTAAAGCACCTTTTAAATTTATGTAAAATTAAGAATGTGAAGAGAAAGGTACACTTATACACTGTTGTTGGGACTGCAAACTAGAACAACCTCTATGGAAAGTAGTATGGAGATACCTCAAAGAACTAAAAGTAGAACTACCATTTGATCCTGCAATCCCACTACTGGGTATTTACCCAAAGGAAAAAAAGACATTCTATAAAAAAGACACTCGCACTTGAATGTTTATAGCAGCACAATTCACAGATGCAAAGACATGGAAACAACCTAAGTGCCCATAATCAGTGGAGTAATAAAATGTGGTATATGTATACCATGGAACACTACTCAGCCATCCAAAAAATCGTGATCTACTGTCTTTTGTAACAACCTGGATGGAACTGGAGACCATTCTTCTTAGTGAAGTATCACAAGAATGGAAAAACAAGCACCACATGTTCTCAATACTAAATTGGAACTAATCGATCAACACTCAGGTGCACATATGGAAGTAAAACTCAAGGGAAATCAAATAGGTGGTGGTGGGGAGAGAGGATGGGTAAATTCATACCTAACGGGTACAGTGCACACTGGCTGGATGAAGGGCACACTTACAACTTTGACTCAAACTGTACAGAAGCAAATTATGTAACCAAAATATGTGCACCCCAGTAAAATTCTGAAATTAAAAAAAAAGGAAGAATGGGGATCGGTAATGGAGATGGAGGCATGAGGAGAGCACATTTCACTTCTTTGCATGGGATTACCCATTATTTTCTTTCTCTTGTGAGTTATAGGTGGCCATTTCCAATGATCCGTTGGGCCTATCTACTTAGATGTCCTAACAAAGTAAAATTATAATCCACTTGTTCTAGAAACTGGGAAGGCATTGCTGAGACATGATGAAGGAGATGATACTGAGGCGTCGCTGCTTGCCTGGGTGGCATCAGTGCTGATTACCTGGTGCAGGGAGATCTTGGGGTTGGCAGGGGATGATGTAAGAGGAAAATGAAGAGGTGTGTCAGGCAGTGACATGTCATGGTGAGATGTAGAAACTACTGACTCACGTGGCCCTGGCTGAGAGGTTCCGGTGAGGAGAAAAGCATGAGTCTCCAAACAGAATTCCCCTCTCCAGGAATACCCTGCCCTACTCCTGACCACCTGGTAACATATGAGATCAGCGCAAATGTTCCCTTTCGCATTGTATTGTTAGGAACGCCAACATCTCAGTCTCATTGGTATGGGCAAGACGAAAACCATAATGCAAGACTGGATAGGGGGAAAATAAACTCCAAACATGGACTACTCTATTTGAAGGAAAAGAAAATACAAGTCAGTGAATAGAGAGAGTAAACGTTAAGTGTAAGTCGACTTTTTCTCTTTGGAAGTTGGGAGAGACTTGGGAGAAGCCATGCGGGACCCAGAGGTTCGCCACAGTGAGAGAGAGAGAGAGGATGGTTGATGAGACAAGGTCCCTGAGGAAGTAAGGGGGTCCAGGACCCAGGGCACAGTGAGAAGACTTTGCCTGAGTTAGGAGTGCAGACCCTTTATGCCACAGCAACGAGGATGAAAATGAAGGTGGCTGTCACTGCAGACAGCTGTGAAGTTGGGGGGCAGGAGGTGGAGGCAGCTACAGCAGGGCCTGGAGCCCTGAGCCCCAGTAGGGGCTATGGACACGGGGCCCTGAGCCAGCAGTGCAGGGTTCAGGGAGGGAATCCAGCGCCAGCAGGAGTGCTGGAGTTTGGGCCGAGAGACTGCTGCAGGTCGGTCCTATAGACAGGGCGGATGCGACAGAGCTAGCAGTGGGGCCTGGAAGGTTCTAGCCTCAGCTGGCTTGAGCAGTACCTCTAACTGGAGGCCCTAGTAGCTGGGCATCTGAGGCTGCTACACCGGCTGGATCAGACACTAAACAGGGGCTGAGTCTGCAGGCTGAAGATCCTTGCTACTCCCGCTGGTTGTCCTTGGGGATCCAAGGTCTCCTATGTCGGAAGACAAGGGCTGCTTTAAAGCTGCTGCTTTCCCGGGGCCTTGGGCATAGAGCTGAGTGCTGTCAGGACGCCTCCCATGACTGTGATGAGCTTGAACACTTGACTGCGTGTGCCAGGCACTGTTAGAGATGCTTTCCTTCTTCATTTCATGTAACCGTCACAAGGAATCTATGAGATGGTACTATAATGATCTGCACTGTTCAGAAGAGGAAGTGGGCCACAGAGAATGTCGGTCACGTGCTCAACGTTACGCATCTGGCAAGTGGCTGAGCTGTGACTTAACCCAGACTGCCGGTTTCTTGATCCTGAGCTCTTCCCCAGGGTGCCATGGCTAATTCAAGGGTGGGGTGAAGAAACTGAGGCAAGGGGGTTGAGTTAGGAAAACAACCCGACATGCAGGGAGTAAGGGGAGAAGAATCTGCATATGTGCAGTATGGCCCTAGAGCTCAAGCACGTTGTAAGATGTTACAACGAAGGAGATGAGGATATAAAAGGAATAAAATAGGCTGTGCTGATCCTTCCACTCCTGGCCCTAGATTATGGTGCCTTTGTAAAGTCTTAGAGAAAATACGTGTAAGAAAACCTGCCTTCAGGGCACTTAATCCTTCCTCAAGGTTTGGCGTCTTTCTGGAGCCTGCTTAGGCTTTGCAAGGAATGCCAGGGAATGGGATATCAGTGAGTTTGCTGCAAAAATTCGTCTTTTCCTCACAATACATTTAGGAGGATAGCTTTGAATTCTCCAATGCCTAAACCATCTTCTTTTTAGTGTCTTTTCCTCCCCAGCTAGTCACTTGAGTGTACCCTATTAAAGCATAGGAGAACTTTCTTTTTCTCATTTCATGAAACCACCAAGCAAAATACTATAGTTTGTTTATAGTGAACACAGATGACGGCGTGGACAAACTCAGAGAAGCAGGGCTGAGTCAGTATGTCTGCATTGCTTGTGCTTCAGTAAAGAATGTCACACAACCTTGCTGGGTGGGCCTGGTGGGGTACAGCGTGGGGAGCACACGAGGATTGCCGGACAGTGAAACCCAGGAGGCAAGAAGCTTGACTTTGGTGGGAACCAAGCAAGGACTTCTGCAGTCTGCTCGCCTCAGCAGGGAGCAGAGACCTCATTCTCTGGTTCCCTTCCAGAGCTGGAGCCAGAGGGGCCAACTCAAAAGGGGAAAGGAGATTGGCTGGGATCCTATGATGAAAGTGTGACTCAGTGATGTGCAGACGTGGGAAGAGCACATGCCAATTTGTATGATTATCAAATGGCTGACGATAGCACAGTTCTGGTCTAAACCGTGGTTCGCCTCCACCCTCCCATGTTGATTAGTCTATAAAGTGCACTTGGAATTTGGGATGAAAGGTCTCTGCTAATAACAGTTCACACTGCTTATGTTACCAATCTCTCTTCTAACTCAATCTTTACTGGAATCTTGTGGCATAGATACTCTTATCACCTCTGACTTACGGACAAGGAAACTGAGGCCCAGGTATGTTAAGTGAATTTCTAAACGACGCACATGGAGGGGAGATTGAAGAAGCCTACTCCCAATTTCTGTCATCTTAACCTCAACACCGTTCTGTCTCTTTTTTTTTTTTTTTATTATTATTCCAAGGTATTGTGAGGGTACAAACATTCTAGTTACACTTTATGTCTTTGCCTTCCCCAAATGCAGGTTAAAGGCGTGCCCTTCCCTCCCTTTAGTACTCCCATTTTTAAATCACAGAAGTGTCAAGTTTGAAGAGCACTGTTTTAGGAGCTTCACGTTTTAGA